>JAACNH010000602.1:94957-171904 GCA_019447015.1 Hymenochirus boettgeri | reverse complement strand
TCCCCTCGGTATAGGGTTCCCCTCGGTATAGGGTTCCCCTCGGTATAGGGTTCGCCTCGGTATAAGGTTCCCCTCGGTATAAGGTTCCCCTCGGTATAAGGTTTCCCTCGGTATACGGTTCCCCTCGGTCTCGGTATAAGGTTCCCCTCGGTATACGGTTCCCCTCGGTATACGGTTCCCCTCGGCATAAGGTTCCCCTCGGTATACGGTTCCCCTCGGTATAAGGTTCCCCTCGGTATAAGGTTCCCCTCGGTATACGGTTCCCCTCGGTATACAGTTCCCCTCGGTATAAGGTATAAGGTTCCCCTCGGTATAAGGCTCCCCTCGGTATAAGGTTCCCCTCGGTATACGGTTCCCCTTGGTATAAGGTTCCCCTCGGTATAAGGTTCCCCTCGGTATATGGTTCCCCTCGGTATAAGGTTCCCCTCGTTATAAGGTTCCCCTCGGTATAAGATTCCCCTCTGTATACGGTTCCCCTCGATATACGGCTCCCCTCGGTATACGGTTCCCCTCGGTATACGGCTCCCCTCGGTATACGGCTCCCCTCTGTATACGGCTCCCCTCGGTATACGGCTCCCCTTGGTATACGCTTCCCCTCGGTATACGGTTCCCCTCGGTATAAGGTTCCCCTCGGTATACGGTTCCCCTCGGTATAAGGTAAGGTTCCCCTCGGTATACGGTTCCCCTCGGTATAAGGTTCCCCTCGGTGTACAGCTCCCCTCGGTGTACAGTTCCCCTCAGTATACGGTTCCCCTCGGTATAAGGTTCCCCTAGGTATAAGGTTCCCCTCGGTTTACGGTTCCCCTCGGTATAAGGTTCCCCACGGTATAAGGTTCCCCTAGGTATAAGGATCCCCTCAGTATACGGCTCCCCTCGGTATAAGGTTCCCCTCGGCATAAGGTTCCCCTCGGAATAAGGTTCCCCTCTGTATACGGTTCCCCTCGGTATACGGCTCCCCTCGGTATAAGGTTCCCCTTCGGTATACGGCTCCCCTCGGTATACGCTTCCCCTCGGTATACGCTTCCCCTCGGTATAAGGTAAGGTTCCCCTCGGTATACGGTTCCGTTTGGTATAAGGTTCCGTTTGGTATACGGTTCAGTTTGTATACGGTTCCGTTTGGTATAAGGTTCCGTTTGGTATAAGGTTCCGTTTGGTATAAGGTTCCGTTTGGTATACGGTTCCGTTTGGTATACGGTTCCGTTTGGTATACGGTTCCGTTTGGTATAAGGCTCCGTTTGGTATACGGTTCCGTTTGGTATACGGTTCCGTTGGTATACGGTTCCGTTTGGTATACGGTTTCGTTGGTATACGGTTCCATTTGGTATACGGTTCCGTTTGATATACGGTTCCGTTTGGTATACGGTTCCGTTTGATATACGGTTCCGTTTGGTATACGGTTCCGTTTGGTATACGGTTCCGTTTGGTATAAGGTTCCCTAATAGATACTTAAATTTTATTTTTCAGTGACCAAATGAGACAACTATTAACCCTTAAACTGAGATCAGTTGTAAAACCACAATAAAGATTAGAAGGAAGGGGACGCCACGCAGGAATTGTGTTTATCTATACTGCTGGGAACGGAGCAGTAGGAAGGAGCGACCCGAAACCAAATTACCCCTGGCAGCGAAGCGTACACTTGTTTGCTATCAGTTGTAAAACCAGTCAGAGTAAAGACATAATGAGCAGAGATACAATCCACTCAATGGGTTAATCTTCTGCCCATCCATCCTCTCTAATTTCCAGACTGTGCAGAGATGTTGTGGAATCTTTTAATCTTTCCTGCCATCTACTGGTCACTCTGTGAACTACCACTGGATTAAGCAAAGGCTTCAAAGGGAATTTCTAAACCAGGGAGCAGCAATTACCCGACAAGACATAGAGGAAAACGCCGCTGTAGCATTTGCCTTTGAACACTCTAACAGTGTGAAACCTTTTCTTTATTGTAAACTTAGGGGCATAGTTATGAAAGGTTCGTTAACTTTTCGCGGCCGTTTTCGCGGCCATTAACGCTGAATCGCGTTTACCGCGATTTATTAAAGTCCCGGAAAAAACGGCCGCGAAAAGTTAACGAAGCGTTAACCTTTCGCGCCGATACTTACCCGTTACCGCCGCTTCTATTTATAAAGCGGCTGGTTACTGGTTTCGCTCGGCTAGTATCGGCTGTTTTACTTCGCCACCTTGAAGGAGGCGAAGTCAGCCGATACTAACCTCCGCCGGCGGGGATGGGCAGGCAACCCGCGGACGGGTGGTCGCACCCGCCCGGGAGACACGCCCACCCCGCCCCACCCCCGCGGCGGCAGCGGCGACCACCCGCGCCGCCGCATTCCCAGCAGCCCTCCCAACCGTTCCCCGTTCGCGGCAATCTCGGAACGGGAGGCTAGAAGGGGCTGCCGGGAAGGGGCGCAGCAGGTGGTCGCGACCACCCGCCGCGCACCCCCTCCCCGGCAACACCTCCAAGCCCCCCGCCCCGGCCGCTCCGGGGGGGGAGGAGGGAGCCGCTGGGGGGGTGGAGGCTCCTCCAGCGGGCCCTGAGAAGGGCCTTTGGGGCTTAGGGGGTCCCGCAGCTCGAAACGGGACCCCCCTCCCCGGCCCTTACAAGGGCCTTGCGGCACTGACAAGTGCCTTTGGCGGGGGTCCCGCAGCGAAAACGGGACCCCCAGTGCGGCTCTTAAAAGAGCCCTTGGGCGACGGTCTGCTTTCTTCCAGTCCCGGCGACACCAGCTCCGCCGAGCCGCCGACCCCCGAGAGGTACCCCTGCGGCCGCCAGGGGTAACCCCGGCGGGCGCCGGCGACCTCAACGAGGCCGATGTTGCCGGCGTCTTGATCCGACGCGACGTCTCGGGCTGGCGACACCAACCCACTCAGGTCGCCGATGCCAGGCAGACTCACTGCGGCCGCCAGTGAGCCCGTGGCACCGCCGGCCTCAGCGGAGCCGATGTTGCCAGCCGCTTTTTCTCTTTTTCAGCCATCTACTGCGATGGCATCTGAGTTCCGCGGCGGAAAGCTCCTCTTTATATGGTTTGCAGAAATCCATAATCCGTTTCTGATTGGTCATTTTAATACTTGCTTTACATAACCAATCAGATTTCAGAAACTTTCCAGAAATCTGATTGGTTAATGTAAGCAGAGTATTAAAATTGACCAATAGAAACGGATTATGGGTTTCTGCCAACTATATAAAGAGGAGCTTTCCGCCGCGGAACTCAGATGCCATCGCAGTAGAGATGCTGAAGAAGAAGAAGAAAGAAGCGGCTGGCAACATCGGCTCCGCTGACGCCGGCGGTGCCAGCGGGCTCACTGGCGGCCGCAGTGAGTCTGCCTGGCATCGGCGACCTGAGTGGGGTTGGTTGTCGCCAGCCCGAAGACGTCGCGTCGGATCAAGACGCCGGCAACATCGGCCTCGTTGAGGTCGTCGGCGCCCGCCGGGGGTACCCCGGCGGCGCAGGGGTACCTCCGGGGGTCGGCGGCCTCGGGGAGCTGGTGTCGCCGGGACTGGAAGAAGAAAGAAGACGTCGCCCAAGGGCTCTTTTAAGAGCCGCACTGGGGGTCCCGGGTCAGCTGCGGACCCCGCCAAAGGCACTGTCAGTGCCGCAAGGGCCCTTGTAAGGGCCGGGGAGGGGGGTCCCGGTTCAAGCTGCGGGACCCCCTAAGCCCCAAAGAGCCCTTCTCAGGGCCCCGCTGGAGGGAGCCTCACCCCCAGGGCTCCCTCCCGTCCCCTCCCCGGGAGCGGCCGGGGCGGGGGGCTTGGAGGGGTTGCCGGGGAGGGGGTGCGCGGCGGGTGGGTCGCGACCAATGCTGGGCCCCTTCCGGCAGCCCCTTCTAGCCTCCGTCCGAGATTGCGCGAACGGGGAACGGGTTGGAGGGGCTGCTGGGAGTGGCGGCGGCGGGGTGGTCGCCGCTGCCGCCGGGGGGGGTGTGGGCGGGGTGGCGTGATGCCCCCGCCCCTTAGGAGCGGCGTCGGGAAGGGATTTTAAGTCCCTTCGCGGCGATACTATATATAGTATCTTATACTATATAGTATCGCCGCGAAGGGGCTGTAAAATTACCGAGCACATCGCGGCCGCGATAGGTATCGCGGGAATAGGTTCGCCGTTATAAATACGGCGATAGCGCTATTTTCGCGGCCGCGATGTGCGGCGGTAATTTTTTGCGCTAACATCGTTCCTTATAAAATATGCCCTTTTGTCTGACTTCGGAGACAACTGAGTCCAAGTCATTTTCAGCAAGAAAGTTTTGCAGCGGATTCTAGATCCTGAAATTATCATTCTCATTAAAGGACAACTCCACCCCATAAGAACATCTTTTAGAAAGATGCCTCTTTACAATATGTTGATATATCATACTTTGTCCTATGAATTCATTACTGTATGCCTGCTATGCTTCTGGATGCCTCATGGAAACTGAGCAATTTAGAAACCTGTACTGAGCCTGTACTGAGCCTGGGCATGCTCAGAAGAGGCAGACAGGGGATTAACATTCAGTCATTGGCTGTGATGTCAACTGTCAAATCCATAACTGACAGTTACTAACTGGAAGAACCAGTTGATTTACCATAATAACTGATCTTGGTTACCTGTAACTGATTTACCATAATAACCGATCTTGGTTACCTGTAACTGATTTACCATAATAACCGATCTTGGTTACCTGTAACTGATTTACCATAATAACCGATCTCGGTTACCTGTATCTGATTTACCATAATAACCGGTCTCGGTTACCTGTAACTGATTTACCATAACTGATCTTGGTTACCTGTAACAGATTTACCATAATAACCGATCTTGGTTACCTGTAACTGATTTACCATAATAACCGATCTTGGTTACCTGTAACTGATTTACCATAATAACTGATCTTGGTTACCTGTAACTGATTTACCATAATAACCGATCTTGGTTACCTGTAACTGATTTACCATAATAACCGATCTTGGTTACCTGTAACTGATTTACCATAATAACCGATCTTGGTTACCTGTAACTGATTGACCATAATAACCGATCTTGGTTACCTGTAACGATTTACCATAATAACCGATCTTGGTTACCTGTAACTGATTTACCATAATAACCGATCTTGGTTACCTGTAACTGATTGACCATAATAACCGATCTTGGTTACCTGTAACTGATTTACCATAATAACCGATCTTGGTTACCTGTAACTGATTGACCATAATAACCGATCTTGGTTACCTGTAACTGATTTACCATAATAACCGATCTCGGTTACCTGTAACTGATTGACCATAATAACCGATCTTGGTTACCTGTCACTGATTGACCATAATAAACGTCTCGGTTACCTGTAACTGATTGACCATAATAACCGATCTTGGTTACCTGTAACTGATTTACCATAATAAACGATCTGGTTACCTGTAACTGATTTACCATAATAACCGATATCTGGTTACCTGTCAACTGATTGACCATAATAACCGATCTTGGTTACCTGAACTGATTGACCATAATACACGATCTTGGTTACCTGTAACTGATTTACCATAATAAACGATCCGTAATGATCCATAATACGGGTTACCTGTCATGATTACCAATAAACCGACTTGGTCCTGACTGATTTACCATAATAACCGATCTTGGTTACCTGTAACTGATTACCATAATAACCGATCTTGGTTACCTGTAACTGATGGACCCATAATAACCGATCTTGGTTACCGTACTGATTTAACCATAATAACCGATCTTGGTTACCTGTAACTGATTTAACCATATAAACGATCTTGGTTACCTGTAACTGATTTACCATAATAACCGATCTTGGTTACCTGTAACTGATTTGTGTAACCATAATAACCGATCTTGGTTACCTGTAACTGATTTACCATAATACCGATCTTGGTTACCTGTAACTGATTTACCATAATAACCGATCTTGGTTACCTGTAACTGATGTTCCCATAATAACCGATCTTGGTTACACCGATTATCTGTAACTGATTGACCATAATAACCGATCTTGGTTACCTGTAACTGATTTACCATAATAACCGATCTCGGTTACCTGTAACAGCAGCTCCTTTTCCACCACTTCCTCTGTCTTGCGGATGAGGCGCTTTTGCAGTGTGTGAATCTTCTGTATGAGTTCGTACGTGCTGGGATCACTGGCCTGCAAGACACAGACTTATTGGGATTAAGGTGAGCGACACAAACTACATTGGGCTATGCACATTGAGTATAACAGTGCAGCGCTGCTCAAGTCTCTATTTACGGACCATAACACAATTCCACATTTCCACTGCAACTTTATATTTATTTAGAAAACATTAACACAATGTCCTGTCTCTTTCCTCAGGTGTTCATATTCCCCAGTGTTCCATGGGTGGTAACAATTGCTACTGTGTATATATCGGTGTATAACTTCTGGGGGATCCGTTTACCCCTGCGGTAGTGGGCAGGAAGATCCCTGAAAGCTGCGGTTGAGTTGTTCAGCTTTCTCCTTCTAATTCCATGGATGAACGTGATCTACATTAACCAATTCTATTTTTAATCCGACGTTAAACCATCAGACGAGTCCCAATCGTCCCCCCAGAACACAGACACATTCATCTCATTCTCACCAAACATTCCAAATCCTCACAGTTTATTTTATCACCTCGTATCTAAGCAGAATATTCCCAGGACAAGTCAGGACAAGACCGGGGCCCTTAATGTGTCTTTTTATTACACGGAACCAACGACTCCCAATGGGGAGGGATATTTATTTTAATACTTTTATTCTGGTTATTGAAACGGTGATTACAAACTATACAGGACCTGGTGCTTGTTTATCCGTTTACCGAATGGGATTTCTATCAAATTCATTTATGTTTCTCCGTTTCAAACAGAAGCTTTGACCCTGGGCGTGTGAGATCTTATTCTAGCAGCCACAGTCACCATAGCCGTACAATATAGCGAGATAATGGTGCTGCCATATTGCTACATATTTAGATAGAATTGTGTCAGTAGACAGGACAAATTCACATTAGTCCAATGACTTGTATCTCGTCTCTCTAATTGCCGTGGAGTGATTTATCTTATTAACCTGTGGCTACTGTGGATTAACTCCTATATATCAACTTGCTGTCTAGCATATGGGCTTATTTCTCCTACACAGCAGATCAAAGCAATACTTGGACCTCTCGTCCCCTATAGAAGCTTACAGCCAATCCTGTTACAGCACAAAGAACTGATCTCCCCATTGCAGTTTTGCAGCCATCATGAATGTCAGAAAGAAAAGTCATGTAGTAAAAAAATGGAAACGTAGGAGTTGAGAACTGGAAATAAATAACCCTTTGTAATTAGCCCATTAACCCTCCAGAGATAACAAGAATTCATTTACATTTATTGACTTAGCTACAGGGCGGAGAAATCATGTAAATGCACCTTCCTGTTTAATTCCACCTCTGGTGGCTCAGGATTGGTGTTAACATATACATTGTATTTTCTTAAGGTGTTTCCATATTGGGGTGTTTCCATATTGGGGTGTTTCCATATTGGGGTGTTTCCATATTGGGGTGGAGACATCTGTATACAAAATCATCTGTCAAAAAAAGGTGACAGCGAATAATGGGGTCATGGGGGCGTGGCCAATGGGGCACACATGCTCGCAAGGCTGTTAGAAGTCTAAATGGATAGGGAAATGTACTGGCAGTAACATTGCAGCCTGTGCAGAACACAGTAATAACATGAAAGTAACTGCAACTTATCTTACACTGAATGGGTTATCTGGGGCTGAAACATGTAAGTTTACTTCCCCTTTAAATGTGGAAATACCAATAAACCATCTCACCTCCAGTTTCCTCCATCTGTGAACATTCATAGGGTTCTGCATTTCCTCTTCCAGTGCGCGACACCTGGTCCGTTCCTTTAGTAGCTCCCTCTGCATGTGGAAAACCTCGCGCCTGGAACACAAAGTCCAGAACCAGACAATGGACACTGCAATAGCACACAGACCCCAGCAGACCCATATCTCTGTCACTGATTGGCTATTTCTGCAGCTTTCTGATTGGCAGGGGCACTTCTAGGGCTTTTGAAACTCCTATCACATTGGTATTTAAACAGTTCCTCAGAAAGTCAATTAGAAATAATGTAAATTTTCCACTACTGCCTGTCTGCCGCCTTTGTTCTTCAGTGCAGGGATACCGCCTGAGGCAAATGTCTCACTCTGCCTAATGGTAGAAGTGGCACTGCTGATTGGATGAATTATTAGGAGCGGGCTTGGTCAAAGCTGTATAGTAAATAAACACTAACTCAGAGAGTGGAGACAATTTAGTGCTGCATATTACCATTAAAATGCCATTTCTATGGGATAATATTATAATGAGTCTCAGGGCACCGGTACTGTTTGGGTTTTCAGATCCCTGGATGTCAGTACTAGTGAGATTTGGAGCCAGGTTTATAAACGGGGAACAGATTTAACCTTGATTATCCATAACCAGTTTGTACCTGAGATCTTCCACGTTGGACACGGTCTTTGTTAGAATCCCCTTCTCTCTGCGGAGTTTGTTAATGGCCAGTTTGAGAAGACGGATGTCTTCCGTTCGCTGTTGGTATTGGTTCTTGCCGCGGTCCAGGACGGACTGTAGGATTTTGATCTTTTCATAGAGTAACGCCAGTTCGTCATTTCTACGTACCAGCTGCGACCCCAGGATGTCCCTCTCGCCGATAACCTGAGACCAATTAAAATTGGTTTCCTATTAAAGAGCTTTCCAAGGAAAAAAACCTTCCTATTAATTGGCTGGAGACATCTCAACATCTGCCTCTCGCCCCCCTTCATTTCCAATGTAATGAAATTAGACGTGGGACTTCGTCAGGACAGACTTCCCAAGTGGACCCCGTGATTTCCCTAAACCATTCAATGCAATTTCCAAATGAAGTCAAAGATATTTAATAACGTCTCAGAGGGGAACTAGCTCTGTTATACAAACAAGGGGCAATCCGCACAATATTTATAGCAGACACGGCATCTGTTGGTAACTACAGACCACAGAGATCTGTCTACATCCTCCAGCCCATGTTACTGGCCTATCCAGCAATTAATGTTCCTGACCCACAATGCAGCTGTTTGGGAGATGTCAGGTGACATATAAAGTTCTGGATTGGTTTAGCACATATTTAACACATTTTCGAGGAGGGGGAGGGTGGGCGCAGCGCAAGGGCTCAAATTTGTGCTAAATGATTTAGGATCGTTCCTTCCGGTACTCACGCAGCCGATGGAAACCAAGTGTTAGACACTCACGCAGCTATCGCAAGTCTATTTACCAGAACTTGCCGCTGTGGGTGAGGTTCACCCAGAGGTCAATTTGATACAAAGGTCATTTTGGATTCGCTCTTTAAAGATGATACACATGGAATTTCCAGCCATCTAGTTTCAGTTCCCCTTTAATTACATTTTCACCATCTAAGTTACTGAACACACGTAATTTACTTTCAAACTGTCTCTCCAGCAGGGGGAGATCACACCTGGGGGCATATTTATAAAGAAACGATGTTAGCGCAAAAAAATTACCGCCGCACATCGCGGCCGCGAAAATAGCGCTATCGCCGTATTTATAACGGCGAGCGCTATTCCCGCGATACCTATCGCGGCCGCGATGTGCTGCGGTAATTTTAAGCCCCTTCGCGGCGATACTGTATAGTATCGCCGCGAAGGGACTTAAAATCCCTTCCCGACGCCGCTCCTAAGGGGGCGGGGCATACGCCCACCCCGCCCACACCCCCCCGCGGCGGCAGCGGCGACCACCCGCCGCCGCCGCCACTTCCCAGCAGCCCCTCCCAACCCGTTCCCCGTTCGCGGCAATCTCGGAACGGGAGGCTAGAAGGGGCTGCCGGGAAGGGGCCGCAGCAGGTGGTCGCGACCACCCGCCGCGCACCCCCTCCCCGGCAACCCCTCCAAGCCCCCCGCCCCGGCCGCTCCCGGGGAGGGGACGGGAGGGAGCCGCTGGGGGGGTGGAGGCTCCCTCCAGCGGGGCCCTGAGAAGGGCCTTTTGGGGCTTAGGGGGTCCCGCAGCTCGAACCGGGACCCCCCTCCCCGGCCCTTACAAGGGCCCTTGCGGCACTGACAAGTGCCTTTGGCGGGGGTCCCGCAGCTGAAACCGGGACCCCCAGTGCGGCTCTTAAAAGAGCCCTTGGGCGACGTCTTCTTTCTTCCAGTCCCGGCGACACCAGCTCCGCCGAGGCCGCCGACCCCCGAGAGGTACCCCTGCGGCCGCCAGGGGTACCCCCGGCGGGCGCCGGCGACCTCAACAAGGCCGATGTTGCCGGAGTCTTGATCGGACGCGACGTCTTCGGGCTGGCGACACCAACCCCACTCAGGTCGCCGATGCCAGGCAGACTCACTGCGGCCGCCAGTGAGCCTGCTGGCACCGCCGGCCTCAGCGGAGCCGATGTTGCCAGCCGCTTCTTTCTTCTTTCTTCAGCCATCTACTGCGATGGCATCTGAGTTCCTCGGCGGAAAGCTCCTCTTTATATAGGTTTGCAGAAATCCATAATCCGTTTCTGATTGGTCAATTTTTAATACTTGCTTTACATTAACCAATCAGATTTCAGAACTTTCCAGAAATCTTGATTGGTAATGAAAGCAAGTATTAAAAATTGACCAATCAGAAACGGATTATGGATTCTGCAAACCTATATAAGAGGAGCTTTCCGCCGCGGAACTCAGATGCCATCGCAGTAGATGGCTGAAGAAGAAGCGGCTGGCAACATCGGCTCGCTGAGGCCGGCGGTAACAGGTAAGTATCGCCGCGAAAGGTTAAACGCTTCGTTAACTTTTCGCGGCCGTTTTCGGACTTTTATTAATCGCGGTAAACGCGATTTATGCGTTAATGTCCGCGAAAACGGCCGCGAAAAGTTAACGAACCTTTATAAATATGCCCCCTGGTCTCTATTTCTATCCCTATAGCAGATACAGAGGGAGATCATACCTGGTCTCTATTTCTATCTCTATAGCAAGTACAGGGGGAGATCTACCTGGTCTCTATTTCTACCTATGCAGGTACAGAGGAGATATCATACCTGGTCTCTCATTTCTATCTCTATAGCATGTACAGAGGGAGATACACCCAGGTCTCTATTTCTATCCCTATAACAGTACAGAGGGAGATCATAACCTGGTCTCTATTTCTATCCTATAGCAGGTACAGAAGGAGATCCAACCCTGGTCTCTATTTCATCTCTATAGCAGGTACAGAAGGGAGATCATAACCTGGTCTCTATTTCTATCCCTATACGGTACAGAAGGAGATCACACCTGGTCCTCTATTTCTATCTCTATAACAGGTACAGAGTGGAGATCATACCTGGTCTCTATTTCTATCCTATAGCTGGTACAGAGGGAGATCATACCTGTCTCTATTTCTATCCCTATAGCAGGTACAGGGGAGATCATACCTGGTCTCTATTTCTATCCTATAGCAGGTACGAGGGAGATCATACCTGGTCTCTTATTTCTATCCTATGCAGGTTACGGGGAGATCACACCTGGTCTCTATTTCTATCCCTTATAGCAGTACAGAGGTGAGATCATACCTGGTCTCTATTTCTATCCCTATATGCAGTACGAGGGAGATCATACCTGGTCTCCTATTTCTATCCCGTATAGCAGGTACAGGGAGATCATCCTGGTCTCTATTTTCTATCCCTATAACAGGTACAGAGGGAGATCACACCTGGTCTCTATTTCTATCCCTATAAAGGTACAGGGGAGATCATTCCTTGGTCTCTATTTCTATCCCTATAACAGTACAGAGGGAGATCATACCTGTCTCTATTTCTATCTCTATAGCAGGTACAGAGGGAGATCATATGCCTGGTCTCTATTTCTATCCCTATAGCAGGTACAAGGGGAGATCAATACTGTCTCTATTTCTATCCCTATAGCAGGTTACAGGGGAGGAATCACACCCTGGTCTCTATTTCTATCCTATAGCAGTGTACAGAGGGAGATCATACCTGGTCTCTATTTCTATCCCACATATAGCAGGTACAGAGGGATCATACCTGGTCTCTATTTCTATCCCTATAGCAGGATAGAGGGAGATCATACCTGGTCCTCTATTTCTATTCCCTATAGCAGGTACAGAGGGAGATCATACCTGGTCTCTATTTCTATCTCTATTAGCAGGTACAGGGGGAGATCACACCTGGTCTCTATTTCTATCCCTATAGCAGGTACAGAGGGAGATCACACCTGGTCTCTATTTCTATCCCTATAGCAGGTACAGAGGGAGATCATACCTGGTCTCTATTTCTATCTCTATAGCAGGTACAGGGGGAGATCATACCTGGTCTCATTTCTATCCCTATAGCAGGTACAGAGGGAGATCATACCTGGTCTCTATTTCTATCCCTATAGCAGGTACAGGGTACAGAGGGAGTATCATACCTTGGTCTCTATTTCTATCTCTATAGCCGGTACAGAGGGAGATCATACCTGGTCTCTATTTCTATCCCCTATAGCAGGTACAGAGGGAGATATACCTGGTCTCTATTTCTATCTATAGCAGGTACAGAGGAAGATCTACCTGGTCTCTATTTCATCTCTATAGCAGGCATCAGAGGAGATCATACCTGGTCTCTATTTCTATCCCTTATAGGCAGGTACAGAGGGAGATCATACCTGGTCTCTATTTTCTATCCCTATAGCAGTACAGGGGGAGATCATACCTGGTCTCTATTTCTATCTATAGCAGTACGAGGGAGGATCATACCTGGTCTCTATTTCTATCCCTATAGCAGGTACAGAGGGAGATCATACCTGGTCTCTATTTCTATCCCTATAGCAGGTACAGAGGGAGATCTACCTGGTCTCTATTTCTATCCCTATAGCAGGTACAGGGGGAGATCATACCTGGTCTCTATTTCTATCCCTATAGCAGGTACAGAGGGAGATCATACCTGGTCTCTATTTCTATCCCTATAGGGAGATCATACCTGGTCTCTATTTCTATCCCTATAGCAGGTACAGAGGGAGATCTACCTGGTTCTATCTATTCCTATAGCAGGTACAGAGGGAGATCATACCTGGTCTCTATTTCTATCCTATAGCAGTACAGAGGGATCATTACCTGGTCTCTAGTTCTATCCCTATAGCAGGTACAGAGGGAGATCATCCTGGTCTCTATTTTCTATCCTATAGAGGTCAGAGGGAGATCATACCTGGTCTCTATTCTATACCCTATAGCAGGTACAGGGGGAGATCATACCTGGTCTCTATTTCTATCCCTATAGCAGGTACAGAGGGAGATCTACCTGGTCTCTTATTTCTATCCCTATAGCAGGTACAGAGGAGATCATACCTGGTCTCTATTTCTATCCCTTATAGGTACAGGGGAGATCATACCTGGTCTCTATTTCTATCCTATAGCAGGTACAAGGGAGGTCATACCTGGTCTCTATTTCTATCTCTATAGCAGGTACGGGGAGATCATACCTGGTCTCTATTTCTATCTCTATAGCAGGTACAGAGGGAGATCACACCTGGTCCTCTATTTCTATCCCCTATAGCAGGTACAGAGGGAGATCATACCTGGTCTCTATTTCTATCCCTATAGCAGGTACAGGGGGAGATCTACCAGTCTCTATTTCTATCCCTATAACAGGTACAGAGGGAGATCACACCTGGTCTCTATTTCTATCTTATAGCAGGTACAGGGGAGTCACACCTGGTCTCTATTTCTATCCCTTAGCAGGTACAGAGGGAGATCACACCTGGTCTCTATTTCTATCTCTACTAGCAGGTACAGAGGGAGAATCATACCTAGTCTCTACTTTCTATCCCTATAGAGGTACAGAGGAGATCATACCTGGTCTCTATTTCATCACTATACGAGTACAGAGGGAGTCATACCTGGTCTCTATTTCTATCTCTAACAGGTACAGAGGGAGATCACACCTGGTCTCTATTTCTATCCCTATAGGCAGGTACAGAGGAGATCATACACGGTCTCTATTTCTATCCAATACAGGTACGAGGGAGATCAACCTGGTCTCTATTTCTATCCCTATAACAGGTACAGAGTGGAGATCATACCTGGTCTCTATTTTCTATCTTCTATAGCAGGTACAGGGGAGACACACTGGTCTCTATTTCTACTCTTAGACAGGAGGGGGAGATCATACCTGGTCTTTATTTCTATCCCCTATAACAGTACAGAGGGGTATGATCATATCCTGGTCTCTTATTTCTATCTCTATAAATGGTACAGAGGGAGATCATACCTGGTCTCTATTTCTATCCCTATAGCGGTACAGAGGGAGATCATTCCTGGTCTTTATTTCTATCCCTATAACAGGTACAGAGGAGATCATACCTGGTCTTCTATTTCTATCTTATAACAGGTACAGAGGAGATCATACCTGGTCTCTATTTCTATCCCTATGCAGGTACAGAGGGGAGATCATCCTGCTCTATTTCTATCCTATAGCAAGTACAGGGGGATCATACCTGGTCTCTATTCTTCCCTATATGCAGTACAGAGGGAGATCATACCTGGTCTCTATTTCTTATCCCTATAGCAGGTACAGATGGAGATCATACCTGGTCTCTATTCTATCCCTATAGCAGTACAGTAGGGAGATCATACCTGGTCTCTATTTCTATCCCTATAGCACGTACACGGGAGATCATACCTGTCTCTATTCTATCCCTATAGCAGGTACAGAGGGGAGATCCACCTGGTCTCTATTTCTATCCCTATAGCAGTACAGAGGAGATCACCTGGTCTCTATTTTCTATCCTATAGCAGGTACAGAGGGAGATCATACCTGGTCCTCTATTTCTATCCCTATAGCAAGTACAGAGGGAGATCATACCTGGTCTCTATTTCTATCCCTATAGCAGGTACAGAGGGAGATATACCGGTCTCTATTTCTATCCCTATAGCAGGTGACAGAGGGAGATCACACCTGGTCTTTATTTCTATCCCTATAGCAGGTACAGAGGAGACACACCTGGTCTCTATTTCTATTCCCTATAGCAAGGTACAGAGGGAGTCATACCGGTCTCTATTTCTATCCTATAGCAGGTACAGAGGGAGATCTACCTGGTCTCCTATTTCTATCCCTATAACAGTGTACAGAGGGAGATCACACACTGGTCTCTATTTCATCCCTATAGCAGGTACAGAGGGAGATCATACCGGTCTTCCTATTTCTATCTCTATAGCAGGTAACAGGGGAGATCAACCTCGGTCTCTATTTCATCCCTATAACAGCGTACAGGGGAGATCATACCTGGTCTCTATTTTTCATCCCTATAGCAGGTTACAGAGGGAGATCATACCTGGTCTCGTATTTCTATCCCTATAGCAGGACAGGGGGAGATCATACCTGGTCTCTATTTCTTCCTATAGCAGGTACAGAGGGAGATCAACCTGGTCTCTATTTCTATCCCATAGCAGGTACACAGGGGAGGATCATACCTGTCTTATTTCTATCTCTATAGCAGGTACGAGGGGAGATCATACCTGGTCTCTATTTCTATCCTTATAGCAGGTACAGAGGGAGATCATCAGTCTCTATTTTCTCATCTATAGCAGGTCGAGGGGAGATCATACCTGGTCTCTATTTTATCCCTCTAGCAGGTACAGAGGGAGATCATACCTAGTCTCTATTTCTATCCCTATAGCAGTAAGGGGAGATCATACTTGGTCTCTATTCTATCCCTATAGCAGGTACAGGGGAGATCATAACTAGTCTCTATTTCTATCCTATAGCCAGGTAAGAGGGAGATCATACCTGGTCTCTTTTCTATTCCCTTATCAGGTACAGAGGGAGATCACACCTGTCTCTATTCATCCCTATAGCAGGTACAGAGGGAGATCATACCTGTCTCTATTCTATTCCTATAGCAGGTACAGGGAGATCATAGACCTTAGTCCTCTATTTCTATCTCTATAGCAGGTAAGGGGAGATCACTACCTGTCTCTATTTCCTATCTCCTATAGCAGGTTACAGAGGAGATCCTACCTGGTCTCTCTATTTCTATCCCATAGCAGGTACAGAGGAGGATCACACCTGGTCTCTATTTTCTATTCCTATAACAGGTACAGAGGGAGATATACTGGTCTCTATTTCTACCCCTATAGCAGGTACAGGGAGATCATAACCTGGTCTCTATTCATCCCTATAGCAGGTACAGAGGGAGATCACCTGGTCTCTATTTCTATTCCCTATAGCAGGTACAGAGGGATCATTCCTGGTCTCTATTTCTATCCCTATAGCAGGTTACAGAGGGAGATCACACCTGGTCTCTATTTCTATCCCTATAGCAGGGCCAGACAGGGGAGATCATACCTGGTCTCTATTTCTATCCCTATAGCAGGATACAGAGGGAGATCATCACCTGGTCTCTATTTCTATCCCTATAGCAGGTACAGGGGAGATCATACCTGGTCCTCTATTTCTATCCCTATACAGGTATCACGAGGGAGATCACACATACGGTCTCTATTCTATCCCTATAGCAGGACAGAGGGAGATCATCTCCTGGTCTCATTTCATATCCCTATGCAGGTACAGAGGGAGATCATACCTGGTCTCTATTTCTAATCCCTATAGCAGGTACAGGGAGATCATACCTGGTCTCTATTTCTATCCCTATAGCAGGTACAGAGGGAGATCATACCTGGTTCTCTATTTCTATCCTATAGCAGGTAGGGGGTAGATCATACCTGTTCTCTATTTCTATCCCTATAGCAGGTACAGAGGGAGATCATACTGTCTCTATTTCTATCCCTATAGCAGGTACAGAGGGAGATCTACTCCTGGTCTCTATTTTATCCTCTATAGCAGGTACAGAGGGAGATCATACCTGGTCCATTTCTTTCCCTATAGCAGGTACAGGGGGAGATCATCACCTGGTCTCTATTTCTATCTCCTATAGCAGGTACAGGGAGATCATACCTGGTCTCTATTTCTATTTCAGTAGAGCAGTGTACAGGTGAGGATACACCTGGTCTCTATTTCTATCTCTATAACAGGTACAGAGGAGGAGATCATCACCTGACGGTCTCTATTTCTATCCCTATAGCAGGTACAGAGGGAGATCATACTGGTCTCTATTTCTATCCCTATAGCAGGTACAGAGGGAGATCAGTACCTGGTCTCTATTTCTATCCCTATATAGCAGGTACAGAGGGAGATCATTACACTGGTCTCTATTTTCTATCCTTAGCAGGTACAGGGAGGAGATCATACCTGGTCTCATTTCTATCCCTATATGCAGGTACAGAGGGAGATCAATACCTGGTCTCTATTTTATATCACTATAAGCAGGTACAGAGGGATGATCAACCTGTCTCTATTTCCTATCCATAGCAGGTACAGAGGGAGATCACACCTGTCTCTATTTCTATCCCTATAGCAGGTACAGAGGGAGATTCATTTACCTGTCTCTATTTCTTCCTCTCTAGCAGGTACAGGGGAGATCATACTGGTCTCTATTTCTATCCTATAGCAGGTACAGATGGGAGATCACACCTGTCTCTATTTCTATCCTTACAGGTACAGAGGGAGATCATACCTGGTCGCGATTCTTTTATATACTATAGCAGGTACAGAGGGAGATCATACCTGGTCTCTATTTCTACCCCTATAGCAGTACAGAGGGAGATCATACCTGGTTCCTTCTATTCTATCTCTATAAACAGGTAAGAGGGAGATCATACCTGGTCTCTATTTCTATCCCCTATACAGGTACAGAGGGAGATCAACATATGGTCTCTATTTCTATCCCTATAGCAGGTACAGAGGGAGATCAACCTGGTCCTCTATTTCTATCTCTATAACATGTACAGGGGAGATCCTACCTGGTCTCTATTTCTATCTATAGCAGGTACAGAGGAGATCATACCTGGTCTCATTTCTATCCCTATAGCAGGGTACAGGAGGGAATCACACCTGGTCTGCTATTTCTATCCTAAACAGGTACAGAGGAGATCATACTGGTTCTCTATTTCTATCCCTATAACAGTACAGAGGGAGATCATACCTGGTCTCTTATTTTATCCCTATAGCAAGGTACAGAGGGAGATCATACCTGGTCTCTATTTCTATCCATAACATGTACAGAGAGACATACCTGGTCTCTATTTCTATCCCTATACAGGTACAGAGGGAAGATCATACCTGGTCTCTATTTCTATCCTATAGCAGGTACAGAGGGAGATCATACTGGTCTCTATTTTATCCTCTATAGCAGGTACAGAGGGAGATCATACCTGGTCTCATATTTCATCCCTAAGCAGGTACAGAGGGGAGATCACTACCTGTCTCTATTTCTATCCCTAATACAGGTACAGAGGGAGAATCATATGACCTGGTCTCTATTTCTACCATATAGCAGGTTACAGGGGAGATCATACCTGGTCTCTATTTCTATCTCCTATAACAGGTACAGAGGGAGATCTACACTGGTCTCTATTTCTATCCCTATAGCAGGTACAGGGGAGATCATACCTGTCTCTATTTCTATTCTCTATAGCAGGGACAGGGGAGATCATACATGGTCTCTATTTCTATCCCTATAGCAGCGTACAGAGGAGATCAACCTGGTCTCTATTCTATCTATAGCCGGTACAGAGGGAGATCATACCTGGTCTCTATTTCTATCCTCTTATAGCAGGTACAGAGGAAGAATCAATACCTGGTCTCTATTTCTATCTCTATAGCAGGTACAGAGGGAGATCATACCTGGTCTCTATTTCTATCCCTATCAGGTACAGGGGAGATCTACCTGGTCTCTATTTCTATCCTATAAGCAGGTACAGAGGGGAGAGATCATACCTGGTCTCTATTTCTATCCCTATAGCAGCGTACAAGGGAGATCATACCTGGTCTCTATTTCACTCCTATAGCAGGTACAGAGGGAGATCATACCTGTCTCTATTTCTATCCCTATAGCAGGTACAAGAGGGAGATTCATACTGGTCCTATTTCTATCCTATAGCAGGTACAGAGGGAGATCATACCTGGTCTCTATTTCTATCCCTATACAGGTACAGAGGAGATCATACCTGGTCTCTATTTCTATCCCTATTAGCATGGTACAGAGGGAGATCATACTGGTCTCTATTTTCTATCCTATAGCAGGTACAGAGGGAGATCATACCTGGTCTCTATTTCTATCCCTATAGCAGGTACAGAGGGAGATCATACCTGGTCTCTATTTCTATCCCTATAGCAGGTACAGGGGGAGATCATACCTGGTCTCTATTTCTATCCTATAGCAGGTACAGAGGGAGATCATAATTGGTCTCTATTTCTATCCCTATAGCAGGTACAGAGGGAGATCATACCTGGTCTCTATTTCTATCCCTATAGCAGGTACAGAGGGAGATCATACCTGGTCTCTATTTCTATCCCTAAGCAGGTACAGGGGGAGATCATACCTGGTCTCTATTTCTATCCCTATAGCAGGTACAGGGGGAGATCATACCTGGTCTCTATTTTATCCTATAGCAGGTACAGAGGGAGATCATACCTGGTCTCTATTTTTATCCCTATAGCAGGTACAGAGGGAGATCATACCTGGTCTCTATTTCTATCCCTATAGCAGGTACAGAGGGAGATCATACCTGGTCTCTATTTCTATCCCTATAGCAGGTACAGAGGGAGATCTATACTGGTCTCTATTTCTATCCCTATAGCAGGTACAGAGGGAGATCATACCTGGTCTCTATTTCTATCCCTATAGCAGGTAAGAGGGATGATCAACCTGGTCTCTATTTCTATCCCTATAGCAGGTTCAGGGGAGATCATTACCTGGTCTCTATTTACTCCTATAGCAGTTACAGAGGGAGATCAACCTGGTCTCTATTTCTATCCCTTAGCAGGTACAGGGGGAGATCATACCTGGTCTCTATTTCTATATAGACGGTATCAGAGGGAGATCACACTGGTCTCTATTTCATCTTATAGCAGGTACAGGGGAGATCATACCTGTCTCTATTTCTATCCCATAGCAGGTACAGGAGGGAGATATCACCTGTCTCTATTTCTATCCTATAACAGTACAGAGGGAGATCATACCTGGTCTCTATTTCTATCCCTATAGCAGGTCCGAGGGAGATCAACCTGGTCTCTATTTCTATCCTATAGCAGGTACAGAGGGAGATCACATGGTCTCTATTCTCCCTATAGCAGGTACAGGGAGATCAACCTGGTCTCTATTTCTATCTCTATAGCAGTACAGAGAGATCATACCTGGTCTCTATTTCTATCCCTATAGCAGGTACAGGGGGATCATACCTGGTCTCTATTTAACCCTATACAGGTACAGAGGGAGATCATACCTGGTCTCTATTTCTATCTCTATAGCAGGTACAGGGAGATCACACCTGGTCTTATTTCTATCCCTATAGCAGGTACAGAGGGAGATCAACCGGTCTCTATTTCTATCCCTATACAGGTACAGAGGAGATCATACCTGGTCTCTATTTTATCCCTATAACAGGTACAGAGGGAGATCATACCTGGTCTCTATTTCTATCCTATTAGCAGGTACAGGTGGAGATCACACCTGGTCCCTATTCTATCCTATAGCAGGTACAGGGGAGATCATCTGGTCTCTATTTTATCCCTATAACAGGTACAGAGGGAGATCATACCTGGTCTCTATTTCTATCCTATGCAGGTACAGAGGGAGATCATACGTGGTCTCTATTTCTATCCACTATACAGGTAGGGACAGATGAGATCAACCTGGTCTCTATTTCTATCCTATAGCAGGTACAGAGGGAGATCACTACCTGGTCTCTATTTCTATCCCTATAGCAGGTACAGAGGGAGATCATACCTGGTCTCTATTTCTATCCTATAGCAGGTTACAGAGGAGATCATACCTGGTCTCCTATTTCTATCCCTATAACAGGTACAGAGGGAGATCAACCTGGTCTCTATTTCTATCCCTATAGCAGGACAAGGGAGATCATACCTGGTCTCTATTCTATTCTCTCTAGCAGGTACAGGAGAGGGAGATCATACCTGGTCTCTATTTCTATCCCTAACAGGTACAGAGGGAGATCATACCTGGTCTCTATTTCTACTCCTATAGAGGTACAGGTGGAGATTCATACCTGGTCTCTATTTCTATCCCTATAGCATACAGGGGAGAGATCATACCTGGTCTCTATTTCATTCCCTATAGCAGGTACAGGAGAGATCATACCTGTCTCTATTTCTACCCTATGCGAGGTACAGAGGAGATCATATCCTGGTCTCATATTTTTATCCCTATAGCAGGATACAGAGGGAGATCACCTGGTCTCTATTTCTATCCCCTATGCAGGTACAGAGGGAGATCATCCCTGGTCTCTATTTTCTATCCCATAGAGGTACAGGGAGATCAACCTGTCTCTATTTCTATCTCTATACAGGTACAGAGGGGAGATCATAACCTAGTCTCTATTTCTACTCCTATAGCAGGTACAGAGGGAGATCATACCTGGTCTCTATTTCTATCCCTATAGCAGGTACAGAGGGAGATCACACCTGGTCTCTATTTTATCCCTATAGCAGACAGGGGGAGATCATACCTGCTCTATTTCTATCCCTATAGCCGGTACAGAGGAGATCATTACCTGGTCTCTATTTCTATCCTAATACAGGTACAGAGGAGATCAACACCTGTCTCTATTTCTTCCCTATAGCAGGTACAGAGGAGATCATCCTCGGTCTTAATTCTATCCCTATAGCAGTTACAGAGGGAGGATCATCACCTGGTCTCTATTTCTATCTCTATAGCAGGTACAGGGGGAGATCATACCTGGTCTCTATTTCTATCTCTATAGCAGGTACAGAGGGAGACATACCTGGTCTCTATTCTATCCCTATAGCAGTACAGAGGGGATCATACCTGGTCTCTATTTCTCATCCCTATAGCAGGTACAGAGGGAGATCATCACCTGGTCTCTATTTCTATCCCTATACAGGTACAGAGGGGATCATACCTGGTCTCTATTCTATCCCTATGACAGGTACAGGGGGAGATCATAACTGGTCTCTTATTTCTATCCCATAGCAGGTACAGAGGGAGAATCAACTGGTCTCTATTTCTATATCCTATACAGTACAGAGGGAGATCATACCTGGTCTCTATTTCTATCCCTATAGCAGGTACAGAGGGAGATCATACCTGGTCTCTATTTCTATCTCTATAGACAGGTACAGAGGGAGATCACACCTGGTCTCTATTTCTATCTCTATAACAGGTACAGAGGGAGATCATACCTGGTCTCTATTTCTATCCCTAGCAAGGTACAGAGGGTAGATCATACCTGGTCTCTTTTCTATCCCATTCAGCGAGGGTTACAGGAAGGGAGATCATACCTGGTCTCTATTTACTACTCTATAGCAGGTACAGAGGGAGATCATACCTGGTCTCTATTTCTATTCTATAGCAGGTACAGAGGGAGATCATACTGGTCTCTATTTCTATCCCTAAGCAGGTAACGAGGGAGATCATACCTGGTCTCTATTTCTATCCCTAATACAGGTACAGAGGGAGAATCAACCTGGTCTCTATTTCTATCTATAACAGTACAGAGGGAGATAATACCTGGTCTCTATTTCTTCCCTTAGAGGTACAGGGAGATCATACTGGTCTCTATTCTATCCTATACAGGTACAGAGGGAGATCATACTGGTCTCTACTTTCTATCCCTATAGCAGGTACAGAGGGAGATCAACCTGGTCTCTATTTCTATCTCTAACAGGTACAGAGGAGATCATACCTGGTCTCTATTCTATCCCTATGCAGGTACAGGGGGAATCACACCTGGTCCTATTTCTATCCCTAATAACAGGTACAGAGGGGAGATCATACTGGTCTCTATTTCTATCCTATACAGGTACCAGAGAGATCATCCTGGTCTCTATTTCATCTCTATACAGGTAAGAGGAGATCCATACCTGGTCTCATTTCTATCCCTATAGCAGGTTACAGAGGGAGATCATACCTGGTCTCTATTTCTATCCCTATAGCAGGTACAGAGCGAGGATCATACCTGATCTCTGATTTCTTCTAACAGGTACAGAGGTAGATCACCTGGTCTCTATTTCTATCCCTATAAGGTACAGGGGGATCATACCTGTCTCTATTTCTACTCTCTATACAGGTACAGAGGGAGATCATACTGGTCTCTATTTCTAATCCTATAGCAGGTACAGAGGGGAATCATACCTGGTCCCTATTTCTATTCCTATAGCAGGTCAGAGGGAGATCATAACTGGTCCTATTTCTATCCCTATAACAGGTACAGAGGGAGATCACACCTGGTCTCTATTTCATATCTCCTATAGCAGGTACAGGAGGGAGATCCTACCGGTCTCATTTCTAATCTCTATAGCAGGTACAGAGGGAGATCACACCTGGTCTCTATTTCTATCTCTATAGCAGGTACAGGGGGAGATCATACCTGGTCTCTATTTCTATCTCTATAGCAGGTACGAGGAGATCATACTGGGTCTATTTCTATCCCTATGCAGGTACAGAGGGAGATCACAACCGGTCTCTATTTCTATCTCTATACAGGTACAAGGGAGAATACCTGGTTCTATTTATCCATAGCAGGTAAGAGGGAGATCATACTGGTCTCTCTTTCTTCTCTATAGCAGGTACAGAGGGAGATCATATGGCTCTATTTCTATCCCTATAAGGTAGAGGGAGATCAACCTGCTATATCTATAGCAGTACGGGGAATCATACTGGTCTAATCTATCTCTATAGCAGGTACAGAGGGAGATCACTACCTGGTCTCTATTTCTACCTATAGCAGGTACAGAGGGAGATCTACACTGGTCTCATTTCTATCTCTATAGCAGGTACAAGAGGAGATCAACCTGGCTCTATTTCTATCTCCTATAGCAGGTACAGGGGGAGATCAACACCTGGTCTCTATTTCTATCTCTATAGAGGTACAGAGGGAGATCCTACCTGTCTCTAGTTTCATCTCATAGACAGGTACAAGGGGGAGATATAACCTGGTCTCTTTTCTATCCTATAGCAGGTACAGAGGGAGATCACAACGGTCTCTATTCTATCTCTATAGCAGGTACAGAGGGAGATCATACCTGGTCTCTATTTCTATCCCTATAGCAGGTAACAGAGGAGATCACACCTGGTCTCTAATTCTATCTCTATAGCAGGTCAGAGGGAGATCTACCTGGTCTCTATTTCTATCCCTTAGCAGGTACAGAGGGAGATCAACCTGGTCTCTATTTCTATCTCTATACAGGTACAGAGGGAGATCATCCTGGTCTCTATTTCTACCCTATATAACAGGTAAGGAGGGAGATCACACCTGGCTCTATTTCTTCCTAACAGGTACAGAGGGAGATCATACCTGGTCTCTATTTTATCCCTATAGCAGGTACGAGGGGAGATATCACACCTGGTTTATTTCTATCCCTATAGCAGGTACAGGGGAGAATCACACCTGTCTCTATTTCTATCCTATAACAGGTACAGAGGGAGGATCACCTGGTCTCTATTTCATCCCTATAACAGGTACAGGGGAGATCTACCTGGTCTCTATTTCTATCCCTATAGCAGGTACAGAGGGAGATCACACCTGGGCTCTATTTCTATCCTATAGCAGGTACAGAGGGAGATCATACATGGTCTCTATTTCTATCCCTATAGCAGGTAAGAGGGAGTCAACCTGGTCTCTATTTCCTATCTCTATACAGGTACAGAGGGAGATCATACCTGGTCTTATTTCTATCCCTATAGCAGGTACAGAGGGAGACAACCTGGTCTCATTTCTATCTCTATAAGGTACAGAGGGAGATCAACCTGGTCTCTTATTCTTATCCCTATAAACAGGTACAGGGGGAGATCATACTGGTCTCTATTTCTATCCCTATAGCAGTACAGAGGGAAGAATCATACCTGGTCTCTATTTCTATCCTATAGCAGGTACAGAGGGAGATCATACCTGGTCTCTAATTCTATCCCTATAGCAGGTACAGGGAGATCACACTGGTCTCATTTCTATCCCTATAGACAGGTACAGGAGGGAGATCATACCTGGTCTCTATTTCTATCCCTATAGCAGGTACAGAGGGAGATACAACTGGGTCTCTATTTTATCCCTATAGCAGGTACAGGGGAGATTCACACTGGTCTCTATTTCTATCCCTATAGCAGGTAAGAGGGAGATCATACCTGGTCTCTATTTCTATCCTTAACAGTACAGAGGGAGATCATACCTGGTCTCTATTTCTATCGTCTATAAAGTATCAGAGGGAGATCATACTGGTCTCTATTTCTATCCTCTAAGCAGGTACAGAGGGAGAATCATACCTGGTCTCTATTTCTATCCCTATAGCAGGTACAGAGGGAGATCATACTGGTCTCTATTTCTATCCCTATAAAGGTACAGGGGAGATCATACCTGGTCTCTATTTCTATCTTATAGGCAGGTACAGAGGGAGATCATACCTGGTCTCTATTTCTATCCCTATAGCAGGTACAGGGGGATCAAACCTGGTCTCTTTCTATCCTATAGCAGGTACAGAGGGAGGATCATACTGGTCTCTATTTCATATCTCCTATAGCAGGTACAGAGGGAGATCATAACCTGGTCTCTATTCTATCCTATTAGGGTACAGAGGGGAGATCATACATGGTCTCTATTCTATCCCTATAGCAGGTACAGAGGGAGATCACACTGGTCTCTATTTCTATCTATAGCAGTACAGGGGAGCTCATACCTGGTCTTTATTTATATTCCCTAAGCAGGTTACAGAGGGAGATCACACCTGGTCCTCTTTTCTATCCCTATAGCAGGTACAGAGGGAGATCATACCTGGTCTCTATTTCTATCCTATGCAGGTACAGAGGGAGATCAACCTGGTCTCTATTTCTATTCTCTATAGCAGGTACACGGGGAGATCATACCTGGTCTCTATTCTATC
Source organism: Hymenochirus boettgeri (assembly GCA_019447015.1). Classification (NCBI taxonomy): domain Eukaryota; kingdom Metazoa; phylum Chordata; class Amphibia; order Anura; family Pipidae; genus Hymenochirus; species Hymenochirus boettgeri. The sequence continues at coordinate 145,973 of JAACNH010000602.1, read as the reverse complement.
CTATAAGAGTACAGAGGGAGATCATACCTGGTCTCTATTTCTATCCCTATTATAGACAGGTACAGAGGGAGATCATACCTGTCTTATTTCTATCCCTATAGACAGTACAGAGGAGATCATACCTGGTCTTATTTCTATCCTATAAGCAGGTACAGAGGGAGATCATACTGGTCTCTATTTCTATTCCCTATAGCAGGACAGAGGGAGATCTACCTGGTCTCTATTTCTAATCCCTATAGCAGGTACAGAGGGAGATCATACCTTGGTCTCATTTCTATCTCTATAGCAGGTACAGGGGGAGATCATCCTGGTCTCTATTTATTCCCTTATAGCAGGTACAGAGGGAGAAACCTGGTCCTATTTGCTATCACTAAGAGGTACAGCGGGAATCATACCTGGGTCTCTATTTCTATCCTATAGCGGTAAGAGGGAGATCATACCTGGTCTCTATTTCTATCCCTAAGCGGTACAGAGGGAGAGTCATACCTGGTCTCTATTTCTATCCTATAGCAGGGACAGAGGGAGATCATACCTGGTCTCTATTCTTATCCTCTATAGCAGGTACAGAGGGAGATCACAATGGTCTCTATTTCTATCCTATAGCAGGTACAGAGGGAGATCAACCTGGTTCTATTTCTATCCCCTATACAGGCACAGAGGAGAGGGAGATCATACCTGGTCTCTATTTCTATCCCTATAGCAGGACAGGGGAGACATACCTGGTCTCTATTCTATCCTCTATAGCAGGTACAGAGGGAGATCATACCTGGTCTCTATTTCTATCTCTCATAGACAGGTACAGAGGGAATCATACCTGGTATCCTTTTCTATCCCTATAGCAGGTACAGAGGGAGATTCACTACCTGAGTCTCTATTTCTATCCCTATAGCAGGTACAGAGGGAGATCCTACCGGTCTCTATTTCATCCTATCGGTACAGAGGGGAGATATACCTGGGTCTTATTTCTATCCTATAGCAGGTACAGAGGGAGATCAACTGGTCTCTATTTCTATATCATAGCAGGTACAGAGGGAGATCATACCTGGTCTCTATTCTATCCCTATAACAGGTACAGAGGGAGATCATACCTGGTCTCTATTTCTATCCCTAACAGGTACAAGAGGGAGATCATACCTGGTCTCTATTTCTATCCTATAGCAGGTACAGAGGGAGATCATACCTGGTCTCTATTTTATATCTCTATAGCAGGTACAGAGGGGAGTCATACCTGGTCTATTTCATCTACTATAGCAGGTACAGGGGAGAGATCATACCTGGTCCATTTCTATCCCTATAGCAGGTACAGAGGGAGATCATACCTGGTCTTATTTCTTCCCTATAGCAGGTACAGAGGGAGATCTACTGGTCTCTATTTCTATCCCTATAGCAGGTAACAGAGGGAGATCATACCTGGTCTCTATTTCTATCCTATAGCAGGTACAGAGGGAGATCATACTGGTCTCTATTTTATCTCTATAGCAAGGTACAGAGGGAGATCAACCTGGTCTCTAGTTCTATCCCTATGCAGGTACAGAGGGAGATCCACACCTGGTCTCTATTCTCTCCCTATAGCAGGTACAGAGGGAGAGCATACATGGTCTCTATTCTGGATCCTCTATCGAAGGTACAGGAGGGAAGAATCAATACTGTCTCTATTCTATTCTATACAGGTACAGAGGGAGATCATACTGGTCTCTATTTCTATCCCTATAAACAGTGTACAGAGGAGATCAACTGTCTCTATTTCTATCCCTATAGCAGGTACAGGAGGAGATCACACCTGGTCTCTATTTCTAATCCCTATAGCAGGTCAGAGGGAGATACAACGCTGGTCTCTATTTCTATCCCTATAACGGTACAGGGGGAGATTACCTGTCTCTATTTTCGATCCTATAGCAGGTACAAGGGGAGATCCATACCTGACTCTAGTTCTATCTCTATAAGCAGGTACAGAGGGAGAGGTTTATACCTGGTCTCTATTTCTATCTCTCTATAACAGGTACGAGGGAGATCATACCTGGTCTCTATTTCTATCCCTATAAACCGGTACAGGAGCGGAGATCAACCTGGTCTCTATTTCTATTCCTATACAGGTACAGAGGGAGATCATACCTGGTCTCTATTTTCTATCCTATGAAGGTACAGAGGAGACATACTTGTCTCTTTCATCCGATAAAAGGTACAGGGGGAGATCATACCTGGTCTCTATTTCTACCTTATAGCGAGGTACAGAGGGAGAAAACTCACACCTGGTCTCTATGTCTCTATCGCCTATAGCAGGTACAGAGGGAGGTATATCCTGGTTCTATATTCTATCCCTATAGCAGGTACAGAGGAGGGATCATACCTGGTTCTATATCTATCCTATAACAGGTACAGGAGGGAGATCATACCTGGTCTCTATTTCTTATTATAGCAGGTACAGAGGGAGATCAACCTGGTCTCTATTTCTATCCCTATAGCAGGTCCTTACAGAGGGAGATCATACCTGGTCTACTATCTATCTCCTATAACAGGGACAGAGGGGAGATCACCTGGTCTCTATTTCTATCCCTTAGCAGGTACAGAGGGAGATCATACCTGGTCTCTATTTCTACTCTATAACAGGTACAGAGGGAGATCACACCTGGTCCTCTATTCTATCTCCTATAACAGGTACAGGGAGATCAACCTGGTCTCTATTTCTATCCTAACAGGTACAGAGGGAGATCCATACCTGGTCTCTATTTCATCCCTTATAACAGGTACCGAGGGAGATCATACCGGTCTCTATTTCATCCCTAAACGGTACAGGGGAGATCATACCTGGTCTCTATTTCTATCCTATACAGGTAGAGGGAGATCACACCTGGTCTCTATTTCTATCCCTATAGCAGGTTACAGAGGGAATCAATACCTGGTCTCTATTTCTATCCCTATTAGAAAAGGTACAGAGGGAGATAGATTACTGGGTCTCTATTTCTATCCCTATAGCAGGTACAGAGGGAGATCACACTGCGTCTCTATTTCTATCCAATAGCAGGTGACCAGATGGAGATCAACCTGTCTCTATTTCTATATCTATAACAGTACAGAGGGAGATCAACTGGTCTCTATTTCTATCCCTATAACAGGTTACAGAGGAGATCATACCTGGTCTCTATTTCTATTCCCTATAAAAGTTCAGAGGGAGATCATAATGCGTCTCTATTTCTATCTCTTATAGCAGGTACAGAGGGAGATCAACTGGTCTAATTTGCATATCTATAAGGAAGAGGGTGATCAACCTGGTCTCTATTTCTACTCTCCATAGCAGGTACAGAGGGAGATCATTACCTGGTCTCTTATTTCTATCTCTATAGCAGGTACAGAGGGAGATCATACCTGTTCATTTCTATCCCTATAGCAGGTACGAGGGGAGATCATACTCTGGTCTCTATTTCTATCCTATAGCAGGGACAGGGGAGATCATACCTGGTCTCTATTTCTATCCAATAACAGGTACAGAGGGAGATCATAACCTGGTCTCTATTTCATCCCTATTAGCAGGTACAGAGGGAGATCATACCTGGTCTCTAATTTCTGATCTCCTATAGCAAGGTACAGAGGGAGATCATACCTGGTCTCATTTCTATCCTATAGCAGGTACAGAGGGAGATACATCATGGTCTCTATTTCTATCTCTATAGCAGGTACAGGGGGCATATAACCTGGTCTTATTTCCTATCCCTATAAAGCAGTACAGAGGGAGATTCATACCTGGTCTCTATTTCTATCCCTATAAGCAGGTCAGAGGGAATCAAACCTGGTCTCTATTTCTATCCTATAGCCAGGAGTACAGAGGGAGATCTACCTGGTCTCTATTTATCCCTATAGCAGTACAGAGGGAGATAATACCTGGTCTCTATTTTCTATCCTATAAAGGTACAGAGGAGATCATTCTGGTCTTATTTCTATCCCTATAGCAGGTACAGAGGGAGATCAACCTGGTCTCTATTCTATCCCTATAGGTACAGAGGGGAGATCATACCTGGTCTCTATTTCTATCCCTATAGCAGGTACAGAGGGAGATCATACCTGGTTTATTTCTATCCTATATAGAGGTACAGAGGGAGATCACTACCTGGTCTCTATTTCTATCCCTAATAACAGGTACAGAGGGAGATCATACCTGGTCTCTATTCTATCCCTATAGCAGGTACAGAGGGAGATCACCTGGTCTCTATTTCTATCTCTATAGACAGGTACAGAGGGAGATCACACCTGGTCTCTATTTCTATCCCTATAGCAGGTACAGAGGGAGATCACACCTGGTCTCTATTTCTATCCCTATAGCAGGTACAGAGGGAGATCATACCTGGTCTCTATTTCTATCCCTATAGCAGGTACAGAGGGAGATCACACCTGGTCTCTATTTCTATCTCTATAGCAGGTACAGAGGGAGATCATACACCTGGTCTCGATTTCTATCTATAGCGGTACAGGGGGAGATCATCATACCTGGTCTCTATTTTCATCTCTATAGCAGGTACAGGGAGGATCATACCTGGTCTCTATTCTATCCTTATACAGGTACAGAGGGAGATCACATACTGGTCTATATTCTATCCCTATAGCAGGTACAGAGGGAGGATCATACCTGGTCTCTATTTCTATCCCTATAAACAGGGTAACAGAGGGAGATCACACCTGGTCTCTATTTCTATCTCTATAGCAGGTACAGAGGGGACATACCTGGTCTCTTTCTATCCCTATAAGGTACAGAGGGGAGATCATACCTGGTCTCTATTTCATCCTATAGCAGGTAGTACAGGGGGAGATCATCTGGTCTCTATTCTATCCTCAAGCAGTACAGAGGGAGATCAACCTGGTCTCTATTCTATCCTAAGCAGGTGACAGAGGGAGATCATACCTGGTCTCTATTTCTATCTCTATAGCAGGTACAAAGAGGGAGTCACACTACCGGTCTATATTTCTATCCCTATAGCAGGTACAGGGGGATCACACCTGGTCTCTATTTCATCCCTATAGCAGGTACAGAGGGAGATCATACCTGGTCTATATTTCTATCCCTATAGCAGGTACAGAGGGAGATCATACCCTGGTCTCTATTTCTATCCCTATAGCAGGTACAGGGGGAGTCATACCTGGTCTCTATTTCTATCCATCTATAGCAGTACAGGGGGGAGATCATACCTGGTCTCTATTTCTATCTATAGCAGGTACAGGGGGAGATCAACCTGGTCTCTATTTCTATCTCTATAGCAGTACGAGGGGAGATCATACCTGGTCTCTATTTCTATCCTATAGCAGGTACAGAGGGAGACACCTGGTCTCTATTTCTATCTCTATAGCAGGTACAGGGGAGATCATACCTGGTCTCTATTTTATCCCTATAGCAGGTACAGGGGGAGATCATACCTGGTCTCTATATTCTATCCCTATAGGAGGTACAGAGGGAGATCATCCTGGTCTCTATTTCTATCCTATACAGGTAACCGGGGGGATCATACCTGGTCTCTATTCTATCCCTAGCAGGTACAGAGGGAGACACACCTGGTCTCTATTCTATCCCTATATACAGGTACAGAGGGAATCATACCTGGTCTCTATTTCTATCTCCTATAGCAGGTACAGAGGGAGATCACACCGGTCTCTATTTCTATCCCTATACAGGTACAGAGAGAGATCATACCTGGTCTCTATTTCTATCCCTATATACAGGTACAGAGGGAGGGAGATCATACCTGGTCTCTTTCTATCTCTATAGCAGGTACAGAGGGAGATCACACCTGGTCTCTATTTCTATCCCTATAGCAGGTACAGAGGGAGATCATACCTGGTCTCTATTTCTATCCCTATAGCAGGTACAGAGGGAGATCATACCTGGTCTCTATTTCTATCTCTATAGCAGGTACAGAGGGAGATCATACTGGTCTCTATTTCTATCTCTATAGCAGGTACAGGGGGAGATCAAACCTGGTCTCTTTTCTATCTCTAAGCAGTTAGAGGGAGATATACCTGGTTTATTCTATCCCTATAGCAGGTACAGAGGGAGATCATACCTGGTCTCTATTTATCCCCTATAGCAGGTACAGAGGGAGATCATACCTGGTCTCTATTTCTATCCCTATAGCAGGTACAGAGGGAGATCATACCTGGTCTCTATTTCTATCCCTATAGCAGGTACAGAGGGAGATCAACCTGGTCTCTATTTCTATCCCTATAACAGGTACAGAGGAGATCATACCTGGTCTATTTCTTATCCCTATAGCAGGTACAGGGGGAGATCAACACTGGTCATTTTCTATCCTATAGCAGGTACAGAGGGAGATCTACCTCTGGTCTCTATTTCTATCCTATAGCAGGTACAGAGGGAGATCATACCTGGTCTCTATTTCTATCCTATAGCAGGTACAGGGGGAGATCATACTGGTCTCTATTTTATCCCTATAACAGGTAAAGAGGGAGATCATACACTGGTCTCTATTCTATCCCCTATAGCAGGTACAGAGGGAGATCATCACCTGGTCTCATTTCTATCCCTATAGCAGGTACAGAGGGAGATCACACCTGGTCTCTATTTCTATCCCTATAGCAGGTACAGAGGGAGATCATACTCTGGTCTCTATTTTTTATCCTATAGCAGGTACAGAGGGAGATCATACCTGGTCTATATTTCATCCCTATACAGGTTACAGAGGGAGATCACACCTGGTCTCTATTTCATCTCTCTATAGCAGGTACAGAGGAGACATACCTGGTCTCTATTTCTATCCCTTTAGCAGGTACAGAGGGAGATCAACCTGGTCTCTATTTCTATCCTATAGCAGGTACAGAGGGAGAATCATATACCGGTCTCTATTTCTATTCCTATAGCAGGTACAGAGGGAGATCATACCTGGTCTCTTTTCTATCTATAACAGGTACAGAGGGAGATATAACCTGGTCTCTATTTCTATCTCTATAGACAGGTACAGAGGGAGATCATACCTGGTCTCTATTTCTATCTCTATAGCGGTACAGAGGGGAGATCATACTGGGTCTCTATTCATCTCTAACAGAGAGGGGATATACCTGGTTCTCTATTTCTATCCCTATAAGCAGGTACAGAGGGGAGATTCATACCTGGTCTCTATTTCTATCCCTATAAACAGGTACAGAGGGAGATCATACCTGGTCTCTATTTCTATCCTATAGCAGGTACAGAGGGAGATCATACCTGGTCTCTATTTCTATCCCTATAGCAGGTACAGAGGGAGATCATACCTGGTCTATATTTCTATCCCTATAACAGGTACAGAGGGAGATCATACCTGGTCTCTATTTCTATCCCTATAGCGGTACAGAGGGAGATCATACCTGGTCTTCTATTCTATCCCTTATAGCAGGTACAGAGGGAGATCAATACCTGGTCTCTATTTCTATCCCTATAGCAGGTACAGAGGGGAGATCATAACCTGGTCTCTTTTCTATCTCTATAGCAGGTACGAGGGGAGATCATTACCTGGTCTTCTAGTGTCTTCCTTATAGAGGGTACAAGCAGGGAGATCCTACCTGTGTCTCTATTTTTATCCACTATAAGCAGGTACAGGGGAGATATACCTGGTCTCTATTCTATCCCTATAGCAGGTAAGAGGGAATCAGCACCCCGGTCTCTACATTTCTATCCTATAGAGACAGAGGAGAATCATAGTTCTATCTTGCCCTAATGCGGTAAGGGACACCTTCTCTATCTCCTATTAGAACGTAACAGAGATGGAGTCATACCTGGTCGCTATTTCTATCCTATACAGGTACAAGGGAGATCATAAGCGGTCTCTATTTCTATCCCTATAGCAGACAAGGAGGGAGATCACACGGGACCTGTCTCTATTCTATCTCTATAGCAGGTACCGAGGGAGATCATACCTGGTCTCTTATTTCTATCCTCTATAGCAGTACAGAGGGAGATTCATTACCTAGGATCTGCTATTCTAATCCATAGCAAGGTACAGAGGGAGATCATACTAGGTCTCTATTCTATCCCTATAGCAGGTACAGATGGAGATCATACTGGGTTCTCTATTTCTATCCTCCTATAGCAGGTTAGGGCAGAGAGAGATCAAACCTTGTTTTATGTTCTTATCCTATAGCAGGTACAGAGGGAGTTCACACCGGTCTCTATTTCTCTCTACATAGCAGGTACAGGGGAGTCACTACCTGGTCTCTATTTCTATTCTAATATATCAGGTAAGGGGGAGATCATACCTGGTCTCTATTTACACAAATTCCTATACAGGTACAGAGGGATTCTAGGTCTCTATCCATAACATAGAGCACACCGTTCTCTATTTCTATCCCTATAGCAGGTTACAGAGGGAGATCATCCACCTGGTTCTCTATTTTCTATCCTCTATAGCAGTCAGGAGGGAGATTCATACCTGGTCTGATTTCTCTCCTCTATAGGCAGTGTACAGAGGGAGATCATACTGGTCTCTATTTCTATCCCTATAGCAAGGTACAGAGGAGATCATACTGGTCCTATTTCGTATCCCTATACAGTACAGGGGGAGGATCACCCTGAGTCTCACTATTTCTGAATCCCTATAAGCAGGTATCGAGGGAGGATCATCACTGTTCTCTATTCTATCCTCTATACAGGTACAGTGGGAGATCATACCTGGTCTCTAGTTTCTATCCCTATACAGAGTACAGGGGGAGATCATACTGGTCTTCTATTTCTATCCTCTATAGAGGTAAGGGAGGATGATCAATACCTGGTCTCTATTTCTATACCCTGAGCAGGTTTACGGGGGAGATCTTACCTGGTCTCTATTTCTATCCTATAGCAGGGTACAGAGGGAGATCAACCTGGTCTTATTTCTATCTCTAAGGCAGGTAAATAGGGAGATCATACCTGGTCCTCTATTTCTATACCTATAGCAGGGCACAGGGGGAGATCATACCCTGGTCTCTATTTCTATCCCCCTCCCCTATACAGGTACGAGGGGAGATCAAACCTGGTCTCTTTTCTATCTCTGTAAGCAGGTACAGAGGGGAGATCATACTGGTCTCTATTTCTTACCCTATGCAGGATACAGATGGACGAATCACATCGGTCTCTATTTCTATCTCTATAGCAGGTACAGAGGGGAGATTCATACTGGTCTCTAGTTCTATCTCTATAGCAGTTAAAGAGGAGGATCATACCTGGTTCTTCTATTTATTATCCCTATAACAGGTAAGAGGGAGATCATACCTGGTCTCTATTTCTTATTCCTATATGCGGTACAGAGGGGATCATATACCTGGTCCTATTCTACGCTATAGCAGTACAGAGGGAGATCATACCTTGGTCTCTATTTCTTATCCGCTATAAGGCTGTACAGAGGGACGATCATGCCATCCTGGTCTACTATATTCTTATCCTATAGCATTGTACAGAGGGAGATCATACCGTGTCTCTATTTCTATCCCTATAACAGGTACAGAGGGAGATCATACCTGGTCTCCGTATTTCTATCCCCCTCACTAGCCACCTCATGTACAGCCAGGGAGATCCCACCCCGACCTGGTCCTATTTTCTATCCCTATAGCAGGTACAGAGTGGAGATAACACACCTGGGTCCTCTATTTCTCCCACCGTCCCTAAGGCAGGATACAGACGGAGATCACACTGGTCTGCTATTTTATCCTATAGCAGGTACAGAGGGAGATTCACACCTGCGTCTCTATTATCTAGCCCTATAGCATGGAAGAGGAGATCATAATGGGTCTCTCTTTCCTATCCCTATAGGTCAAGGGAGATACCCTCTAGTTTCCAAGGGTACAGAGGGAGATATACCTGGTCTCTATTTCTATCCTATAGCAGGCCTCACAGGGGAGATCAGACCTCGCGTCTCCTATTTCTTCCTTAGCAGGTACAGGGGAGATCACACCTGTCTCTTATTCCTATCTCTATAGCAGGTACAGGGTAGGGAATCAGACCTGAGGTCTCCTATTTTCTATCCCTTCTATAGCAGGTCAGGAAGACCGGTTTTCCTTTATAGCGTGGGGCAGCTCACCTGGTGTCTCTATTTCTCTCCTATACAGGTTACACAGGGGGAATCACACCTGGTCTCCTATTTTCTATCCGTAAGCAGGTACCGAGGGAGATCATACCTGTTCTATGTTTATCTCTAAAGCAGGTTACAGTAGAGATCATCACCTGAGTCTCTATTTCTGTATCCCTAAGCAGGTACTAGGGGAGATCAACCTGGTCTCATTCTCATCGTGGAGATATACGGTCTCTTTTTATCTAAACAGGTACAAGTGGAGATCAACCCTGGTCTCTATTTTATCTCTATAGCAGGTACAGAGGGAGATCAACATGTCGTTCTATCTATAATAGAGATACCTGCCTAACGGTATCCTACAGTAAGGGAGATCATACCTGGGTCTCTATTTCTACTCTATAGCAGGTACAGAGGGAGCCACGGTTTTCTCAGTACAGCTAGGGAAGTATACTCCTGTCTCTTTTCTATCAAAGGTCACAGGAGGGAGATCATACCCTGGTTTCTCTTTCTATGCTTAGGGTCATGGTCATACCGTCTCTATACCCTAGTAGCAGTCGGGGAGATCAACCTGGTTCTATTTCTTCCCTTAATACACAGGTACAGAGTGGATCACACTGGTTCCCATATTACAGATGAACAACCTGGTTCTATGATTTCTATCTCTATAACAGGTTACAGAGGGAGATCATACCTGGTCTCTAATTTCTATCCCTATAACAGTGTCACAGAGGGAGATCATACATGTTCTCTGTTTATAGCATGTCGGGTGATACTGGTTCTATCTCTCTATAAGCAAGTACAGAAGGAGATACATACTGGTCTCTAGATGTTCTATCCCTATAACAGGACAGCAGAGGAGATTTCACACCTTGGTCTCTATTTCCTATCCCTATAGCAGGTACAGGGGGACGATTACCTGGTCTCTATTTCTACCTATAAGCAGGTACAGAGGGAGATCATACCTGGTCTCTAGTCTATATCCCTATAACAGGTGATCAGAGGGAGAATCACAACCTGGCTCTATTTCTAATTCACTATAGCAGTACAGAGGGAGATCAACCTGGTCCTTATTTCTATCCTATAGCAGGTACAAGGGAGATCATTCACTGTTCTCTTTTCTTCCCTATAAGCAGGTACTATGAGTGGAGATTCCAACTGGTCTCTATTCTATCCCTATACAGGTATCAGAGGGAGATCCACCTGGTCTCTATTTCGAATCCCTATCAGCGGTCAGAGGAGATCCATACCTGGTCTCTATTCTAAATTATAGCAGGTTAAGAGGGAGATCACTACTGGTCTCTATTTCTATCCGTGGATGAGGTACAGGGGGAGATCCATTCCTGTCTCTATTTCTATCCTCTATAGCAGGTTACAGAGGGAGATCCATACCTGGTTCTCTATTTCTATCCCTATAGCAGGGTACGGGAGATCACGACTGGTCTCTTCTTTTCTATCTCTATAGCAGTACAGAGGGAGATCAACCTCTGGTCCCTAATTTCTATACTCTATAGCAGGTACAGAGGGAGATCAATACCTGGGTCCGTATGTTCTTATCCCTATAGACAGGTACAGAGGGAGATCACACCTGTCTCTATTTCTATCCCTATAGCAGGATACAGAGGGAGATCATACCCTGGTCTCTATTTACTATCCCTATAAGTACAGAGGGAGATATAGCTCCTTTTCTCTATTTCTATCCTATAAGCAGGGCAGAGGGAGATCCACTATGCTGTCTCTATTTCTATCCTTAAAGCAGGTACAGAGGGAGATCCACTACCTGGAGTCTCTATTTCGAATCCCTATAGCAGGTACGAGCGGAGATCATACCTATGGTCTCTATTTCTATCCCTATAGCAGGACAAGAGGGAAATCCACACCTGGTCTCTATTTCTATCCCTATAGCAGCCAGGGTCTACCGCTCATGCTACAAAGGTCCAGAGGATCACCAACCTGGTCTCTATTTCTATCCGCTATAGCAGTACAGATGAAGGGACATACAATACCTGCGTCCCTATTCCTATACCTATAGCACGGTACAAGGGGATCATAACCTGGTCTCATTTACTAGGATAGGATCATACTGTCCACTAGTGCAACAGGTCAGGGGAGGGAGATCAGATACCGGTGCTCTAGTTTTATCCCTATAAGCAGCAGTACAGAGGGAGATCAACGTTAATGTCTCTATTTCTAATCCCTATACAGGTACGGGGAGATATACCGGTGTCTCCTTAATTTTCTATCTCATAGCAGGTACGAGAGAGATCTACACTGGTCTCATATTTCTATCGCCCTATAGAAGGTACAAGGGAGATCACACCTGGTCTCTATTCGTATCGCCTAATAGCAGGTACAGAGGGGGAAGATCATACCTGGTCGTCGTATTCTTATCTATAACAGTACAGAGGGAGATCCATCCTGGGTCTTCTAGTTTCTTTTTATTTCTGCTAGGCGTGTACAGAGGGAATCCACTGGTCTCTATTTCTGTCCTATAGCAGGTACTAAGGGAGATCACTACCGTAAACTGAGGCTATTGTTTTCTTCCGCTATAAGACAGGTACAGAGGGAGATCCTATACCTGGTCTCACATTCTTATCCCATCTCCCAACAGGTACCAGGGAGGATCATACCCCGGTCTTATTTCTATCCCCTCATACAGTAACAGACGGGGAACGATCATTTAATGGTCTCATTTGTATTTCTATCTTGCTATAGCTAGGTACGTAGAGGGAGATCATCTTGAGTCTCTAGTTCGTATCCCTATAGCAGGTACAGGGGAGATCATACGTCTGGTCTCTATTCTTATCCACCCTAAATAAAAGGGTACCGAGGACATTCATTTCTTGAAAGATTTCACATCCTTGGTCTACTATTTTCTATCCACTTAATATCAGGTTACAAGGGGGAGATCCTACCTGAGTCTCTATTTTTCTATCCCTGTATAGAGGTACAGAGGGAGATCGTTAGCATCCGGTCTTATTTCTGATCTCTCTAGCACGGTCTACAGGGGGAGATCATGCCGGTCTCATATTTCTTAGCTCTATAACAGGTACCGAGGGAGCACACATATTTTTTGATTGTCCATTCTAGTGATCCGTGGTCTATGATTTCTATCCTTATAGCAGGACAGGGGGAGAGATTCATAACCTGGTCTCTAATTCTAGCACATTCAGAAGCACGGTAACGAGGAGATCCTACCGTAGTCCTCGATTTCTATATCCCTTATAAGCAGGTAACAGAGGAGATCATACCATGGGTTTATTTATTCCCTAATAACAGCGTGTTTACTCAGAGGAGATCATACCTGGTCTATTTATTGTGTTCTATCGCCTTATAGCAGGTTCACAGAGGGGAGGATTCACGACTTGTCTCTATTTCTATCCCTCTAACCAGGTACAGAGGGAGATCATACCTGGGTCTTATTTCTATCCCCTATAGCAGGTACAGCGGGAGATGGCATACCTGGTCTCTAGTTCTATGCTCTCTATATCGCACGGTACAGAGGTAGTATTGATATAATACCTGGTTACTCATACTTTCAGATCCTATAACAGGTACAGAGGGATTGGATTCCATACCTTTGGTCTCCTCCACATTGTCTTATCGCTACTTATAGCAGGTACAGGGGGAGATCATACTGGTCCTTCTTATTTCTATCCCTTATGAGAGCAGGTACGAAGGGAGAACGAATCATTACCTGGTCAGTCTGATTTCTATACCTTATAACAGGTGTATCACGAGGAAGATGATCATACTCTGGTCTCTATTTCTATCCGCCTACCGCCGGTACAGAGCCAGGGCAGATCACACCTGTCTCTAATTCTTCCCTATAGCCAGGTAACAGAGGAGATATACCTGGTCTTAGTTATATTCCTATACAGGTACAGAGGGAAGATCAGACCTGGTCAGCTATTTCCTTATCCCTATAAGGTACGAGAGGGAGATCATTAACCTGGTCTCTGTTTTCATCCCTTTATACAGGTAAGAGGGAGATTCATACCTCGGGTCTCATGTTCATTATCCAGTATAGCAGGTACAGGGGGAGGACTACTTAACACAGGGTCTCTATTTCTATCCCATACAGGTACAGAGGGAGATCACCAACTGGTCATATCATTATCCCTTATAGCAGGACCGAGGGAGATTCATATGGTCTCTATTTCTATCTCCTATAGCAGGTACAAGGGAGATCATACCTGGTCTTATTTCTATCTCTATAACAGGTACAGCGGGAGATCATTTACCTGGTTCTATTTCTTCTCTATAGCAGGTACAGGGGAGATCATACCTGGGTCCTCATATCTTCTAATCTATAACAGGACAGAGGGAGTCATACATGGTCTCTATTTCTATCCCATTATAACAGGTACAAGTGAGGTGAGATCAAGCTCGTCTCAATATTTCTATTCCCCTATAAACGGTACAAGGGTGTAGTATCAATACCTGGTCTCTTTGTCCTATGACACCTATAAGCGCTCACAAGAGGGAGATCACAGTACCTTGGTTCTCTATTTCTATCCACCGTTTATTAGCAGGTACAGAGGGAGATCATACCTGTCTCGTTATTTTATCGCCTTATCAGCCAGGATACCGAGGGAGATCATTACCTGGGTCTCATTTCTATCCTTAATACTACCATGGTACAGAGGGGAGAGATCCCTGCGTCACATCTAATCACATGACTCCTATAGCAGGTACAGAGGGAGATCATACCTGGTCTCTATTTCTATCCCTATAACAGGTACAGAGGGAGATCATACCTGGTCTCTATTTCTATCCCTATAGCAGGTACAGCGGTGACCAGTATTGAGATCGTACCTGTTCCAGCTCCTTCTTCTGTCTTAACCTCTCCGTGTCGGCATCGGAGAGGATCTTGAGCAGTCTCTTTTCTTCTGCCTCCTGGTTATCGATCAGCTGCTTTGTCTCGATGCTTTGCTGTTTCATCTTCTGCAGCTCCACCTGTCACATAAAGTCACATCAGCACAGCTTTATTTAGCATTACAGGCAGCATGATGTTCAAAATACTTTATCTTACACCTCTTATCAGAGGCAGAGGAGCTTGGGAAGAAGAGAACAAATAACACATTTGAATGATATTATGGGGGAGATGCTCTCAAATCTTCTTCCTATTTAATAAGGAAAACACTTCTACATATAACAAGTTGTTGTATGTCTGTACAATGTGTGTCTATTTAAAGGGGTATGTCGCTCTGTACAATGTGTGTCTATTTAAAGGGGGAATTGGCGCTCTGTACAATGTTGTTGTCTATTTAAAGGGGAATGTCGCCTGTACAATGTGTGTCTATTTAAAGGGGATGTCGCTCTGTACAATGTGGTCTATTTAAAGGGATGTCGCTCTGTACAATGTGTCTATTTAAAGGGGAATGTCGCTCTGTACAATGTGTGTATATTTAAAGGGGAATGTCGCTCTGTACAATGTGTGTCTATTTAAAGGGGTATGTTGCTCTGTACAATGTGTGTCTATTTAAAGGGGTATGTCGCTCTGTACAATGTGTCTATTTAAAGGGGAATGTCGCTTGTACAATGTGTGTCTATTAAAGGGGGAATGTCGCTCTGTGCAATGTGTGTCTATTTAAAGGGATATGTTGCTCTGTACAATGTGTGTCTATTTAAAGGGGAATGTCGCTCTGTACAATGTGTCTATTTAAAGGGGAATGTCGCTCTGTACAATGTGTGTCTATTTAAAGGGGAATGTCGCTCTGTGCAATGTGTCTATTTAAAGGGGAATGTCGCTCTGTACAATGTGTGTCTATTTAAAGGGGTATGTCGCTCTGTACAATGTGTCTATTTAAAGGGGAATGTCGCTCTGTACAATTGGTGTCTATTTAAAGGGAATGTCGCTCTGTACAATGTGTGTCTATTTAAAGGGATATGTTGCTCTGTACAATGTGTGTCTATTTAAAGGGGGATGTCGCTCTGTGCAACATGTGTCTATTTAAAGGGGAATGTCGCTCTGTGCAATGTGTGTGTCTATTTAAAGGGAATGTCGCTCTGTGCAATGTGTGTCTATTTAAAGGGATATGTTGCTCTGTACAATGTGTGTCTATTTAAAGGGGAATGTCGCTCTGTACAATGTTGTCTATTTAAAGGGGAATGTCGCTCTGTACAATGTGTCTATTTAAAGGGGAATGTCGCTCTGTACAATGTGTCTATTTTAAAGGGGTATGTCGCTCTGTACAATGTGTCTATTTAAAGGGGAATGTCGCTCTGTACAATGTGTGTCTATTTAAAAGGGGAATGTCGCTCTGTACAATGTGTCTATTTAAAGGGGAATGTCGCTCTGTACAATGTGTCTATTTAAAGGGGAATGTCGCTCTGTACATGTGTCTATTAACAGGGGAATGGTCTGTATATGTGTATAAATTGTAAAAGTGTTATTTAAAGGGGGATGTCGCTCTGTGCAATGTGTGTCTATTTAAAGGGGAATGTCGCTTTGACAATGTGTGTCTATTTAAAGACGAATGCACGGTAATAATCAGATAACGTAAAGTCTGTTGCAGGAGAGTTGCTGATTGTCGGTAATTAGCAGACCAAATGGATGATGGGAGATTTTGCAGACATGGAAATTAGAGAGGACAGAGATTCTCTGGAAGCCGAGTGCGAGGGGGTAATAGAGATGTGAGTTAAAAATCATCAGTGGATACTTGGCCTCGACTGTCTGTCGTGTGTGACGGAGACGTAATACGGCCAAGGCCGAGGAGAGGGAAGGAATGAACACAGAGGTAAAGTCTGTGCCATATGACAGCCAGAGAGGATGTTCATCTAATGAGAAACATGATGAGAAAATGTGAAGATTTTCTTTCCATTCAGGGATTTTAAAGGGTAACTGAGGTCATCATACAGTAAGAGGGGGAAAAATCTTAGTTGGGGCGGAGCTTATGATTTAGTTGATGTTCTGGCCCAGCAGTGGGCACGCGCCAACCTTAAACATGGGGCAGCACATGCGATCACCATTCATTTTTTTGCGATTGCAAGCATGGATAAGGACAGCTTGTTCGTGTGTCTGGGAGGGTAAATCCATGCATCAATCACCACCTTTACAGGCCGTGACCTGCCCCATCACCTTAAAGTAACGACTCCTAACCCCCCTCATCACTTTTTTACCGTGTACAGCCCTGCCACCTTACGACCGTTGTAAACTCCACTCCCTGCCTCATCACTACTGACCGTGACACTCCCTGCCCCCTCATCCCTTTACAGACCGTGTAACCTCACTGCCCCTCACACCTTTACAGGACCGGTTAAACTCCTGCCCCCTCACTCCTCCCTTTAGACCGTGTAAACCTCCCTGCCCCTCACTCACCTTTACAGACCTGTTGTAAACCTCCCGCCCCCTTCACTCACCTTTTACAGACCGTTGTAAACCTCCCTGCCCCTCACTCACCTTTACAGACCGGTGTACAGTACGTGTAAACCTCCCTGCCCCTCACTCAACCTTTACAGACCGGCGATGTAAACCCCCTGCCCCTCACTCCCCTTTACAGACCGTGTAAACCTCCCTGCCCCATCACTCCCTTTACAGACCGTGTACAAGACTCGGAATTGGTGTAAATCTTAGGTGTAAATGTATCTGTGGGGTACACCTCCCTGCCCCTCACTCCCCTTTACAGACCGTGTACACCTCCCCTGCCCCTCACTCCCCTTTTACAGACCGTGTACACCTCCCTGCCCCTCACTCCCCTTTACAGACCGTGTACACCTCCCTGCCCCTCACTCACCTTTACAGACCGTGTAACCTCCCTGCCCTTCACTCCCCTTTACAGACCGTGTACATCTCCCTGCCCTCACTCCCCTTTACAGGACCGTGTACACCTCCCTGCCCCTCACTCACCTTTACAGACCGGTTGTAAACCTCCCTGCCCCTCAACTCCACCTTTACAGACCGTTGTACACTCCCTGCCCTCACTCCCCTTACAGACCGTGTAACCTCCCGGCCCTCACTCCCCTTTACAGACCGTGTACACCTCCCTGCCCCTCAATCCCCTTTACAGACCGTGTACACCTCCCTGCCCCTCACTCACCTTTACAGACCGTGTACACCTCCCTGCCCCTCACTCCCCTTTACAGACGTGTACACCTCCATGCCCCTCACTCACCTTTACAGACCGTGTACACCTCCCTGCCCCTCACTCCCCTTTACAGACCGTGTACACCTCCCTGCCCCTCACTCCCCTTTACAGGACCGTGTACACCTCCCTGCCCCCTAATCCCCTTTACAGACCGTGTACACCTCCTGCCCTCTACCACCTTTACAGACGTACACCCCTGCCCTCACTCCCCTTTACGACCGTTGCTACACCTCCTGCCCTCACTCCCCTTTACAGACCGTGTACACCTCCCTGCCCCTCACTCACTTACAGACCGTGTACACCTCCCTGCCCCTCACTCCCCTTTACAGACCGTGTACACCTCCCTGCCCCTCACTCCCCTTTACAAGTGTACACCTCTGCCCTTCACTCCCCTTTACAGACGTTGACACCTCCTGCCCCTCACTCCCTTTACAGACCGTGTACACCTCCCCCCTCACTCACCTTTACAGACCGTGTACACCTCCTGCCCCTCACTCCCCTTTACAGACCGTGTACACCTCCCTGCCCCTCACTCACCTTTACAGACCGTGTACACCTCCCTGCCCCTCACTCAACCTTACAGACCGTGTACACCTCCCTGCCCCACTCCCTTACAGACCGTGTAACCCTCCTGCCCTCACTACCTTCAGACCGACACTCCCTGCCCTTCACATCACCTTTACAGACCGTGTAACACCTCCCTGCCCTCACTCCCCTTTACAGACCGTGTACACCCTGCCCCTCACTCACCTTTACAGACCGTGTACACCTCCCTGCCCCTCACCTCACCTTTACAGACCGTGGTAACCTCCTGCCCCTCACTCCCCTTTACAGACCGTGGTAAACCTCCCTGCCCTTCACTCCCTTTACAGACCGTGTACACCTCCCTGCC
Organism: Hymenochirus boettgeri; assembly: GCA_019447015.1. Classification (NCBI taxonomy): domain Eukaryota; kingdom Metazoa; phylum Chordata; class Amphibia; order Anura; family Pipidae; genus Hymenochirus; species Hymenochirus boettgeri. The sequence continues at coordinate 126,978 of JAACNH010000602.1, read as the reverse complement.
CCTCACTCACCTTTACAGACCGTGTACACCTCCCTGCCCCTCACTCCCCTTTACAGACCGTGTAAACCCCTGCCCCTCACTCCCCTTACAGACCGTGTAAACCTCCCTGCCTTCACTCCCTTTACAGACCGTGTACACCTCCCTGCCCCTCACTCCCCTTTACAGACCGTGTACACCTCCCTGCCCTTCACTCCCCTTTACAGGACGTGTACACCTCCCTGCCCCTCACTCACTTTACAGACCGTGTACACCTCCCTGCCCCTCACTCCCCTTTACAGACCGTGTGTAAACTCCTGCCCCTCACTCCCCTTTACAGACCGTTGTAAACCCCCCTGCCCTCACTCCCTTTACAGACCGTGTACATCTCCCTGCCTCACTCCCCTTTACAGACGTGTACACCTCCCTGCCTTCACTCCCCTTTACAGAACGTGTACACCTCCCTGCCCCTCACTCACCTTTACAGACCGTGTACACCTCCCTGCCCCTCACTCCCTTTACAGACCGTGTACACCTCCCTGCCCTCACTCCCCTTTACAGACCGTGTAAACCTCCCTGCCCTTCACTCCCCTTTACAGACGTGTAAACTCCATGCCCTTCACTCCCCTTTACAGACCGTGTACACCCTCCCTGCCCTTCACTCCCCGTTACAGACCGTGTACACCTCCCTGCCCCTCACTCCCCTTTACAGACCGTGTACACCTCCCCTGCCTCAACCCTTCAGACCGTGTGTTAAACCTCCCTGCCCCTCACTCCCCTTTACAGACCGTGTACACCTCCCTGCCCCTCACTCATCTTTACAGACCGTGTAAACCTCCCTGCCCTTCACTCACCTTTACAGACCGTGTACACCTCCCTGCCCCTCACTCACCTTTACAGACCGTGTACACCTCCCGCCCTCACTCACCTTTACAGACCGTGTAAACCTCCCTGCCCCTCACTCACCTTTACAGACCGTGTAAACCTCCCTGCCCTTCACTCCCCTTTACAGACCGTGTACACCTCCCTGCCCCTCACTCACCTTTACAGACCGTGTACACTTCCCTGCCCCTCACACCTTTACAGACCGTGTAAACCTCCCTGCCCCTCACTCACCTTTACAGACCGTGTAACCCTCCCTGCCCCTTCACTCCCCTTTACAGACCGTGTACACCTCCCTGCCCCTCACTCCCCTTTACAGACCGTGTACACCTCCCTGCCCCTCACTCACCTTACAGACCGGTGTACACCTCCCTGCCCCTCACTCACCTTTACAGACCGTGTACACCTCCCTGCCCCTCACTCACCTTTACAGACGTTGTACACCTCCCTGCCCCTCACTCACCTTTACAGACCGTGTAAACCTCCCTGCCCCTCACTCACCTTTACAGACCGTGTACACCTCCCTGCCCCTCACTCACCTTTACAGACCGTGTACACCTCCCTGCCCCCACTCACCTTTACAGACGTGTCACCTCCCTGCCCTCACTCACCTTTACAGACCGTGTACACCTCCCTGCCCCTCACTCAACTTTACAGACCGTGTGTACACCTCCCTGCCCTTCACTCACCTTTAGTGTCTCTTCTCCTTCTCTAAGCGCTGGTGATCCAGATGAACCTTCACTAGCGCTGCCTCTTTGGAATTAATCTCCTCCTTTAGTTGATCTACTTGGTGGTTCATAATCTTAAATTTCCTCTTCATTTCGTTAATTTCGTCCTGTTATGGGGAACAAATGTATCAGAACGGCCCAGTAATTCTATAGAACATATAGACAGACCATACCTGGGGAGAAATATAGACCAGACTATACCTGGGTGAACATATAGACCAGAACATACCTGGGAGAACATATAGACCAGACCATACCTGAGAGAAACATATAGACCAGACCATACCTGGGAGAACATATAGACCAGACTATACCTGGGTGAACATATGACCAAACCATTCCTGGGAGAACATATAGACCAGACCATACCTGGGAGAACATATAGACCAGACCATACCTTGGAGAACAAATAGACCAGACCATACCTGGGAGAACATATAGACCAGACCATACCTTGGAGAACAAATAGACCAGACCATACCTGGGAGAACATATAGACCAAACATTCCTGGGAGAACATATAGACCAAGACCATACCTGGGAGAACATAAGACCAGACCATACCGGAGAACAAATAGACCAGACCATACCTGGGAGAACAAATAGACCAGACCATACCTGGGAGAACATATAGACCAGACCATACCTGGGAGAAAAAATAGACCAGACCATACCTGGGAGATCAAATAGACCAGACCATACCTGGGAGAACACATAGACCAGACCATACCTGGGAGAACAAATAGACCAGACCATACCTGGGAGAACATATAGACCAGACCATACCTGGGAGAACATATAGACCAGACCATACCGGGAGAAACATATAGACCAAGACCATACCTGGGAGAAATATAGACCAGACCATACTGGGAGAACATAGACCAAACCATTACCTGGGAAGATCAAATAGACCAGACCATACCTGGGAGAACATATAGACCAGACCATACCTGGGAGAACATATAGACCAAACCATTCCTGGGAGAACAAATAGACCAGACCATACCTGGGAGAACAATAGACAGCATACCTGGGAGAACATATAGACCAGACCATACCTGGGAGAACATATAGACCAGACCATACCTGGGAGAACATATAGACCAGACCATACCTGGGAGAACATATAGACCAGACCATACCTGGGAGAACATATAGACCAGACCATACCGGGGGAGAACAATATAGACCAGACCCTACCTGGGAGAACATATAGACCAGACCAACCTGGGAGGAACATAATAGACAGACCATTCCTGGGAGAACAAATAGACCAGACCTACCTGGGAGAACATATAGACCAGACCATACCTGGGAGAACATATAGACCAAACCATACCTGGGAGAACAAATAGACCAGACCATACCTGGGAGAACAAATAGACCAGACCATACCTGGGAGAACAAATAGACCAGACCATACCTGGGAGAAAATATAGACCAGACCATACCTGGGAGAACATATAGACCAAACCATACCTGGGAGATCAAATAGACCAGACCATACCTGGGAGAACATATAGACCAGACCATACCTGGGAGAACATATAGACCAAACCATTCCTGGGAGAACAAATAGACCAGACCTACCTGGGAGAGAGAACATATAGACCAGACCATACTGGGAGACATATAGACCAGACCATACCTGGGAGAACAATAGACCAGACCAACCTGGGAGAGAACGTATAGACCAGACCATACCTGGGAGAAACTATAGACCAGACCATACCTGGGAGAAACATATAGACCAGACCATACCTGGGAGAACATATAGACCAGACCATACCTGGGAGAACATATAGACCAGACCATACCTGGGAGAACATATAGACCAGACCATACCTGGGAGAACATATAGACCAGACCATACCTGGGAGAACATATAGACCAGACCATACCTGGGAGAACATATAGACCAGACCATACCTGGGAGAAACATATAGACCAGACCATACCTGGGAGAACATATAGACCAGACCAACTGGGAGGAGAACATATAGACCAGACCATACCTGGGGAACAATGACCAGACCATACCTGTGAGAACATATAGACCAGACCATACCTGTGCCTCTATCAGGTTCTTGCTGTACAGATTTCTGTCGGATCTCACGGCCTCGTACAGGTCGTTCTGTTCATTGTGTCTGCATTCTGTATCATCATCGCTATGCCTTACTGGAACGAACGAGATTTTCTTATCTTCTTTATCTAAGCATCACTTATTTCACTCGATTAATGATCTCACAGATGACACGCAGACGAGCGAGTACGTAGAGGAGCACGACGACGAGACAGGAGGAACGAGCGAGCAGACGAGCTAGGTGCGAGCAGCGAGCGATCGAGCAGAGGCGCAGGCGATAGACAGGACTAGCGTAGCTAGAGCAGCAGTAGCAAAGTAGCGGCCCGAGGTACGAAGCGACTAAATCACCAAAGTGCGTGCGCGGAGACGATCTACTAGCGATAGTCAGTCGAAGATGCTAGTGGGCGAGCGAGCGAGCGAGCGAGCGAGCAGAGAGAGCGAGCGAGCGAGCAGAGCGAGCGAGCGAGCGAGCGAGCAGCGAGCGAGCAGCGAGCAGCAGCGCGCGTCGGGCGCGAGCAGGAGCGAGCGAGCGAGCGACGAGCGAGCGAAGCGAGTGCAGCGAGCGCTAGCTATCTCTCGCGCGCGAGCGCGTCTGCGTCCGCGCGACGATCTCTAGCTCTCGATCCGCTCTCTAGCGATCTAGATCGCGACGCGTCTCGCGCTAGTCTACTATCTAGCTATCGATCTATCATCTATCTCTTCTAGCATGCTATCGATCTATCATCGATCAAGTATCTATCTTCTCTAGTAGCTCTCGTCATCTAGCTTCTATCTGCATCTATTATCTATCTATCATCTATCTATCTATCGTTCTCTCTCTCTCTCTCTCTCTATCTGTCTGTCTATCTATCTTCATTATCTATCTATCATCTGTCTCTCTATCTATCTATCTATCTATCTATCTATCTATCTATCATATCTATCTATCTGTCTGTCTGTCTGTTGTCTGTCTGTCTGTCTGTCTGTCTGTCGTCTGTCTGTCATCTATCTATCTATCTATCTATCTATCTATCTATCTCTCTCTCTCTCTCTCTCTGTCTATCTATCTATCTATATATATCTATCTATCTGTCTATCTATCTATCTGTGTCTTTATCTGTACATCTATCGATATATATAGATATGTATGAAATAAGAATAAATTGGTGATAGGATTGTACAACCTGTGGACCAATGGAGGCCATACAAGCACCAATCCCTGTTGTATGATAACGGAATATTCCAATATTGCAGATGGTAAGACTGTGTGTGGCCGAGTGTGTCCCGTTTTTATCCAATGGGACACGTTTAAAAACGTTGTCAGACCAATTGCGATGGTACGATGCCCTGATGATAATATCGTTATTACGTGTGGGGTGGTCAGGCCTGTAACTAGAATTCCGATCGTGGGGTTTGAATCACCTTGTGGGGTTAGCTCACTGGCCTCGTTAATGTAGCGGTCTCTTTCTTTCTCCAGCTGGAGGATGATTTTTCGCTGTTTCTGAGCCTCCTCTTTGCAGCTTTGGATTTCAGCCTCAAGTTTTCTTTGGCTGTTGATGTAGTTTACCAGATCCGGCTTCTCTGTGGCATTGGCTGCTCGCTGCAGGTTCTATAACGGTGGTAGAGAGAGGGAAACGGTTGATGGATTAGGGAAGTTTGAGGTCCAAACGTTTGAGCATAAAGATGTCCCGAAACTCGGAAGTTTCGTTCAATTTACAGAACTCAGGAAAAAAAGCAGAAAATCCGAAATTCGAAAACGGAACGAACTTTTGAGGGGATCGAAAAATAACCTTAAAAGTTTGATAACCCTCAAAAATACTGGAACATAACCTTGTACATTCGGTACCCTCGAAAATACTGTCCGAAAATCCACGAGCTCCAGTCATACTAGAGATTTGGGTCAGGTCGGACCCACTCTATATTCAGCCATAGTCTGATCCTATGGTTTATAAACAGGGTGTTATCCCTGTGCACTAGAATTCTGTTTTTTGTATGTATTATTTTTGGTCTCTAGTTGGACTTTAATATGGATGTACAACAGCCCAATTCTCTATATATTGTGTGTTACATTGAAGGTTTGACCAAGTCTTCTGGGTAATTGTACTCCACCGAGAGTTAGGTACTTTAAAGGACAACTATACTCACCTCACCTCGCTCATCTTCCTCCATAGCTGCATAGTACCCAGGGTGAGGACCTACAATCGCTCACCTGGGTACTTTCCCTAACTCCTGCACTACTTACCGCAAATCTGCTTCGCCGATCGCTCCATTCCTCCGCTTCCTGCTTCACTGACAGATCGCGAGGCAGCCAATAGGAAGGATATACGCTCTGCAAGGAGGCGTGTCTTCCAATTGGCTGCCTCGCGACTGTCACTGACAGTAGAAGAGAGGTGGAACAGTGTGGATCGGCGAAGCAGATTTGCGGTAAGTAGTACAGGAGTTAGGGAAAGTACCCAGGGTGAGGACTTAGCGATTTAGGTCCAACCCTGGGTACTATGCTGCAGTGGGTCGGGGAAAAGGTGAGTAAATTGTCCTTTAAACTAGAGGTCGGCTTCAAGCATCCAGGAAAACAGGAGAAGCTGTCAGCTCATGTAGCCATACGCAAGTAAGTAGGTTAGGACCCATTTAAGTACAGTAGGTAGGACCCAGTTATATCAAGTACCAGTGGTTAGGACCAGTTATATAAAGTACCAGTGGTAGGACCCAGTATTAAAGTACAGTAGGTTAGGACCCAGTTATATAAAGTACCAGTAGGATAACGACACCGTTATATAAAGTACGTAGGTTAGGACCCAGTATATAAAGTAACCAGTAGGTAGGACCCAGTTATATAAAGTACCAGTAGGTTAGGACCCAGTTATATAAAGTACCAGTAGGTTAGGACCCAGTTATATATAAAAGTACCAGTAGGTTAGGACCCAGTTAATAAAAGTACCAGTAGGTTAGGACCCAGTTTATAGTACCAGTAGGTTAGGACCCTTATATAAAAGTACCAGTAGGATAGGACCAGTTATATAAGTACCAGTAGGTTAAGGACCCAGTTATATAAAGTACCAGTAGGTTAGGACCCAGTTATATAAAGTACCAGTAGGTTAGGACCCAGAATAATAAAGTACCAGTAGGTTAGGACCCAGTTATAAAAGTACCAGTAGGTTAGGACCCAGTTATATAAAGTACCAGTAGGTTAGGACCCAGTATTATAAAGTACCAGTAGGTTGGACCCAGTTATAATAAAGTACCAGTAGGTTAGGGACCAGTTATATAAAGTACCAGTAGGTTAGGACCCAGTTAATAAAGTACCAGTAGGTTAGGTCCAGTTATATAAAGTACCAGTAGGTTAGGACCCATATATAAAGTACCGGTAGGTTAGGACCCAGTTATATAAAGTACCGGTAGGTAAGGACCCAGTTATATAAAGTACCGGGTAGGATAGGACCCAGTTATATAAAAGTACCGGTAGGTTAGGACCCAGTTATATAAAGTACCGGTAGGTTAGGACCCAGTTATATAAAAGTACCGGTAGGTTAGGACCCAGTTATATAAAGTACCAGTAGGTTAGGACCCAGTTATATAAAGTACCAGTAGGTTAGGACCCAGTTATATAAAGTACCAGTAGGTTAGGACCCAGTTAATAAAGTACCAGTAGGTTAGGACCCAGTTATATAAAGTACCAGTAGGTTAGGACCCAGTGTATATAAGTACCAGTAGGTAGGACCCAGTTATATAAAGTACCAGTAGGTTAGGACCCAGTATATAAAAGTACCAGTAGGTTAGGGACCCAGTTATATAAGTACCAGTAGGTTAGGACCCAGTTATATAAAGTACCAGTAGGTTAGGACCCAGTTATATAAAGTACCAGTAGGTTAGGACCCAGTTATATAAAGTACCAGTAGGTTAGGACCCAGTTATATAAAGTACCAGAGGGAGGACCCAGTTATATAAAGTACCGGTAGTTAGGACCCAGTTATATAAAGTACCAGTAGGATAGGACCCAGTTCAGTTATATAAAGTACAGTAGGTTAGGACCCAGTTATATAAAGTACCAGTAGGTTAGGGACCCAGTTATATAAAGTACCAGTAGGTTAGGACCCCCAGTTATATAAAGTACCAGTAGGATAGGACCCAGTTAATAAAGTACCAGTAGGTTAGGACACAGTTATATAATAGTACCAGTTAGGGGTAGGACCCAGTTATATAAAGTACAGTAGGATAGGACCCAGTTATATAAAGTACCAGTAGGTTAGGACCCAGTTATATAAAGTACCAGTAGGTTAGGACCCAGTTATATAAGTACCAGTAGGTTAGGACCCAGTTATATAAAGACCAGTAGGTTAGGACCCAGTTATATAAAGTACCAGTAGGATAGGACCCACGTTATATAAAGTACCAGAGGTGGGACAAAGTTATATAAAGTACCAGTAGGTTAGGACCCAGTTATATAAATTAACCTTGACGTGGTGATTGGGCTTAAAATAATTTGGCCAACTTATTGAACTAATTGCTTTTATTTATCCAGGGTACATGGCAGACTGTTTGTAGTAGAACCTTATGGAGGGAGCCAATATGCAATTAGAATAGTTTGTGCAATAGGATTCTATTGTCTGTATGAATTATATTTTTGGTCTCTAGTTGGACTTTAATATGGATGCACAACAGCCCAAAATTCCTGTATGCGCTGTTGTGCGTGATAGCGTGTGCGTGGATCAATATAGAACCTGTTCCTATCAGTGCAACGGTAACAGACAAGTAATGTATGTGCTAGACACTCATTTTAATAAAACGAAGGCCGAGTTTCCCCTGCGTGGCGCAATGACGCCCTTTGTGTGTGTGTGTGTGTGGTTGATTCTGTTTCTACTCAATTTAAAGGCATCGTGTGAAGATGTAAATCCCACTGAGTGAAGTTTATAGAACAAACCCCAGTGTAAGATTATTTATTGTACATTGATATCTAATATCAGTAACAGTTCCTCTCCCTCCTCTCCAGTCCCTCGTCTCCCTTTTCTGGGGTAAATATCTGGAATTTACCGTCACCAATCTCAGCGGTTTCAATTTTCCATACACAGAGCAGATTTTAATCTCCGTTTCTTCCTTTTAATCTCTTATCTGACCATTTCCTTGCCGAGCTCAGCTTGGGGTTTCCAAGACAACGGGCGGATGGGTAAAGGAGACGTTACCTTGTTCAATAAGTCCCTTTCGCGCACCAGATCTTCTATCGCTTTCTTATCGAGCTCAACTTGTTTTTTCGCAGACTCCAGCTCTAAAGCAATAAAAAGATATTACACGTGTCAGACTGAAAGCCAAGCATATCCCTTCCAAGTCAATGTGTGCATCTTGTCAGTGTAATAGAAATCGGATCTCTAGGCCCCGTGGGCACAGACTTTAAATGGTTCCTCGGCGGCGAATGGCCAAGGTGAGTAATAGGAACGGAATTCAGCCAATCACTGGACGTCACAAATGGACTATTAAAACAATGGCATTCGCAGTAAATGGTTCTGTCAGCCAAAATTACTATCAAGATATCACTATTATCGATAAACTGCAACCTGCACATTAATACTGAATATTGCTGGGGAGTTTTAAAGGAGAACCGTACTCTCCATACATTATTAAAAAGAGCACACTCTACCTTTATAATAACCATAGGATCATGCTTCTAGCTACAGTCTGTCCAAAGTTACAGCAGCATTAATGGTGATGCTCCCTGCAAGCACGATGAGCTGTGACATCACCAGCATCACTGGACAGACCCCAAGATTAAGGTTGGAGCATGCTCACTGCTCACAAAGCATTATCTATATATTATCTTATCAGATTTTTGGATTTTATACTCAGCCCCACCTTAAAGAGCAAGACACCCTCTTAAAAACAGGATGTGGAGGTAATCGTAGCAGTGCTGAAGAGATGGAGATTTCATGGATTTAGCACTAGAAAAAATTAAATTAAAAAAACCCAACTCGCCCGAAACCGTCCAATGAAAACTCTGTTTCAAAATAAAAAATTGTACATATTTTATAGAATATATTGCTGCTGTTGATGTTGAGAAAGCTTTGAGAACCTGAAAATGTATTTTTCCTATAAGAAAAATGGAACCAAAACCCATTGTAATCTTTTTTTCCACGCTGTATTATTAATATTCTCCGAAAAGTTACATGTAAGCAAAAATCATGCACAGTGCAGTACTGCCATCTAGTGGACTAGAGAACTACTGCGTGGAATAGCTCATGTGTTAATTAACATTGATTAATTAACGTTGATTAATTAACATTGATTTTATAGAGGCTTTTTTGATGAATAAAATGTCATATTAGATACATTCAGGGAGATTCAATAAAAGTTCTTATTGCTAAAAACGGTGCTAATTTTTCCCCAACCAATCAGATATTATTTAACATTTGAAAGCTAACATCTGATTGGTTGGGGGAAAATAAGTACCGTTTGTAGCAATAAGAACTTTTATTGAATAATCCTGCTTATTGTTAAAAATGGTGCTCATTTTGTCCCAACCAATACGATGTTAGCTTTCAAATGTTAACTAAGATCTGATTGGTTGGGGCTAAATTAGCACCATTTTTAGCAATAAGAACTTTTATTGAATAACTCTGATTGTATCCAGGGCTGAATCGTTTACCTCTCTCAAGCCCACTGATCTGATTCTTCAGCGTCTCTCGTTGCAGTTCAACTTCTGTCTTCTGTTCCTCCATTTGTCGATATTTTTTTTGAATCGCCTCCCGAGACTTGGAAATCTTGGAGATCTCTTGCTTCATCTGACTCACCTCTTCTTCTCTAGCCTAAAACCCAAACAGTAGCAATGGGGCTACAACAGTAACAGGGGACAACGTTTACCGTGTTCATTATTTTCCACAGCCAATCAGATATAAGATGACCGGAGCAGACCAGTAAAATGCAAAGATCTGATTAGCTGCTGCAGATTTATAAAAGTCCCGGATACTTTTCAGTTTAACTGTATTTAAAGATTAAAATTAAATTATCACCCGTGTTTCTATGTAATTCCTACCAAAGATACACAGTAAAGAGTTTTAGTGCAGAGATCCCTGTAGTTAACGCCCCTCCCACAGCTCAGTGACCTAACACATGCTCAGTGAGATTCATCCAGAGGTTTGTCTATCTTTATATTTTAAATAATACGTTCTTAAAGCGCTGACCATCTTATACCAGATACACGGGGTAAATAGTGACTAAATCCCCCTATAATAGGGCTAAACATACATGTTCAGGTTATCCCGTGTCCCGTCCAATAAAGACATTAAAGGCCCCCGGTACCTTCAGATCCAGTAGTTTTTGCTGGTTCTCCTGTATAAGCTGCTCATTAATGTATCCGTGCTGTTCGTTATCCAGCTGCAGTTTACTGTTCCTCGCCTGGAACTGCTCCAGTTCCTTTCCTACTCTTTCATTTAGGATCTGAAGGAGAAAATCTTATTTCGTTAAATTGACATGACTACAATTCCCATCTCCCCCTGTCAGCCTGCAGGAAACCGCATATGGAAGGAGAACGAATGTTTTGTTATTCATCCCATAGCACAGAACCATCCAGATGAATGTGGCTCCTTATTAAATGCCTCAAAACACTTTCCATAGATCATCCGTTTAAGAAGATTTCTCTGTATTCTACCAGTAAAACTCATCCCACTGCATCTGGTGGATCAATATTTAATGTCATCATTGGGTCTAACCAGCTGTACAGCCTGGAAACGTCCTCTGTCTGTCTCTGCAATTACTACCACCATGAATGGTCAATCTCTCTATCCAATTAATACCAATCTCTCCTTCTATTAACTCATTAATAACCTGCCGTCTATTTAAAGGGGAATGTCGCCTGTACAATGTGGTTCTATTTTTTAAAGGGGTAAGGTGTCAGGTTCGATGCGTGTACAGGTTATAAGGGGTGTCAGTAATTTCTATTTGAAGCGCTCTGCAATGGTTTTGGGGGCGCTCTGTACAATGTGTGTCTCCCTTCTATCTGCACCAACAGTGTGGGAACTGCGCTGCTGTCACACCTCCCTGCCCCCAACATGCAGTTCACTGTTGCTCTAGCTGCCCACAATCTTGCCATATTTAAGGCGAGGATCAAGGTACCGTCAGCCTCCGGCAGCTGGAAAGGGAATGTCGCTTTGACAATGTTGTGTCTATTTAAAGGCGATGCACGGTAATAATCAGGATAAAGTGAAAGTCTGTTGCAGGAGAGTTGCGATTGTCGGTAATTAGCAGACCACAAAGGATGATGGGAGACTTTGCAGACATGGAAAATAGAGAGAAGAGATTCTCTGGAGCAGAGTGCGAGGTGAGGTATAGGATGTGAGTTAAAAATCATCAGTGATATTGGCCTAGACTGTCTGTCGTGTGTGTGACGGAGACGTTATTAATACGGCCAAGCGAGGAGAGGGAAGGAATGAACAAGAGGTTAAAGTGCTTGTGCCATATGACAGCCGAGAGGAGGATGTTCATACTAAGTGAGAACATGATGAGAAAATGGTGAGATTTCCTTTCATTCAGGGATTTTTAAAGGTAACTGGGTATTCATACAGTAAGAGGGGGAAAATCTAGTTTGGGGCGGAGCTTATGATTAGTGCGTTCTGCCCAAGCAGTGGGCACGCGCCAACCTTAAACATGGGGCAGCACATGCGATCACCATTCATTTTTTTGCAAAGATGCATATGCACTGCGGGATAGCTAGACCTTAAAGACCGTTACCGTGCCTTGACTTTAAACTGTGTGTGTCGTTAACTGGCCTGGCTCCTACTTTAGACCGTGTGTAAACTCCCTGCCCCTCAATCTCACTCACCTTTACAGGACCGTGTAAACTCCCCCTGCCCCTCATCCCCTTTAAAGACCGTGGAACACATCCGTGCCCCTCACTCAACTTTACGAACGTACTGGAAACCTCCTCCTGCCCCTCAATCACCTTTCTTTACAGACGTGTACACTCAGGCCCCTGCACTCCCTTCAGACCACACTTTAACAGACCCTCATGACGTTGTAAACCGTCTCACCCTGCCCCCCTGCCCCCTCACCTCACTCCCTTACTGACCAGTGTACACTTCCCTGCCCTCACTCCACCTTTTACAGACCGTGTAACCTCACTGCCTCAACCTCACCTGTTTTACACAGAACTTGCTCATCCTCTTACGGACCGTGTAACTCCTCCTGACCCCTATACTCACCTTTTTTTACAGACGTTTGTAAACTCCCGTGCCCTCTTTCACTCACCTTTAAAGACGTGTAAACCTCCATGCCCTCATACCCTTACAGAACCGTTAGTAAATTGTAACAGTAACCTCCTGCCCCGCACTTCACCTTACAGACCGGGAGTAACCTCCTGCCCCTACTCCTACACTTACAGGACAGTGTACACCTCCCTGCCCCATCACTCTCCATTTACCAGAGGTGCTTGCGTGTACTGGATGTTTTTCATTTTGTGGTTGGTTTTTTTTTGTTTTGTTGTTATCTGTGTTATTGAGTTTGTTGGTTTGTTTTTTCTGTTCCCTTGCATTTTTTTGTTGTTTTTTGCCTTTATGTTTGTTTGCATGTTTTTTTGTACTTGTGTTTTGACACCTCCATGCCCCCACCCCTTACAGACCGGGGAACCTCCTGCCCTCATCCTCCTATTTTACGACCGTGTACAACCTCCTGCCCCTCACTCCCCTTTACAGACCGTGTTACACCTCCCTGCCCCTCACTCACCTTTACAGACCGTGTAACCTCCCTGCCCCTCATCCCTGTACAGACGTGTACATCCCTGCCCTCACTCCACATTCACAAGGACCGTGTACACCTCCCTGCCCCTGCACTCACCTTTACAGACCGTATGAACCTCCCTGCCTTCAATCTCCCCTTTTACAGACCGTTGTACACCCCATGGCCACTCACTCCTTTCGAGCCGTGTCAACCTCCCTGCCCCCTACTCCCCTTTACAGACCGTGTACACCTCTGCCCCTCATCTCCCTTTACAGACCGTGTACACCTCCCGCCCTCACTCACCTTTACAGACCGTGTACACCTCCTGCCCCTCACTCCCCTTTACAGACGTGTACACTGCCATGCCCCTCACTCACCTTAAAGACGTGTACAACCTGCCTGCGCCCTCACTACATTTACAGACCCAGTGTACACCTCCCTGCCTTCACTCCCCTTTAAGACCGTGTACCCTCCCTGCCCCAACTAATCCCCTTTACAGACCGTGCACCCGCTCACCACCTACAGACATCCCCCTGTTCTCCCTTCACCCTCACCTCTGCTCCTCACCTTACAGACCGTGTACACCTCCCTGCCCCTCACTCACTTGTACGACGTTAACCTCCCTGCCCCTCACTCCCCTTTACAGACCGTGACACCTCCCATGCCTCAACTCCCCTGAAGTTCACTAATGCCCTTATCCTTTACACTTGACCTCCATGCCCCTCACTCACCTTTACGACCGTGTACCACTCCCGGCCCATCACTCACTTTACAGGACCGTGTAACACCTCCGCCTCCCTCACTCCCCTGTTACAGACCGTTGTACACTCCCTGCCACCTCCATCACTTTCAGACCGTGTACACCTCCCTGCCCCTCACTCACCTTACCTGAATCTCTGCAACCCTAAGACCGTGTACAACCCCCTGCCCTCACTCACCTTACAACCGTGTAAACCCTCCCTGCCCTCACTACCCTCAGACCGTTGTACACTCCCTGCCCTCAATCAGCCCCTTTAAGACCGTTGTAACACCTCCTGCCCTCACTCCCTTTACAGGACCGTGTACACGCCCTGCCCTCTCACTCACCTTTACACGACCGTGTAACCTCCCTGCCCCTCCACTCCCCTTTACAGACCGTGTAACCTCCTCCTTGCCCTTAGCCGGGTACCTCCCCCCTTTCACTCCTTTACAGGACCCCGTGTACACCTCCCTGCCCCTCACGTCAACCTGTACAGCCGTGTACCATTCCCTGCCCCGCACTCCCCTTTAACAGACCGTTGTGGTAAACCGCCCTGCCCCTCACTCCCCTTTCACGACCAGTGTAAAACACCTCCTGCCCTTCACTCCCCTGTACAGAACCGTGTACACCTCCCTGCCTCAACTGCCCCTTTACAGACCGTGTACACCTCCTGCCCTCACTCCCCTTTACAGACGTTGTACACCGCCCTGCCCTCACTCACTTACAGACCGTGTACACCTCCTGCCCCTCATCCCCCTTACAGACCGTGTGTAAACTCCATGCCCACTCACTCCCTCGTTCCAGACCGTGTAAAACCTCCCTGCCCTGTCACTCACCTTTACAGACCGTGTTACATCTCCCTGCCTCACTCCCTTTACAGACGTGTTACACTCCCTGCCATTCACTCCCCTTACAGAACGTGTAACCTCCCTGCCCCCTACACTCACCTTACAGACCGTGTACAACCTCCCTGGCCATTCACTCCCTTTACAGAACCGTGTACAACCTCCCTGCCCCACTTCCCCTTTACGACCGTGTAAAACCTCCTCCCTTCCACCCCATTTTACAGACGTGTAAACCATCCATGCCCATCACTCCCCTTTACAAGACCGTTTGATCCTCCGTAACTGTACCCTCCCTGCACTTCACTCCACCTTTACAGACCGTTGTACACCTCCCTGCGCCCACTCACTTACACCGTACCCTCCTGCCTCACCTCAGGACCGTGGATAAACCATCCCTGCCCCTCACTCCCCCTTTACAGACCGTGTACACCTCCCTGCCCTCACTCATACTTTACAGAACGTGTAACCTCCCTGCCTTCACTCACCTACAGACCGTGTACACCTCCCTGCCCCTACTCACCTTTACAGGACCGGTACACCTCCCTGCCCCTCACTCACCTTTACAGGACGTTGTAAACATCACCTGCCCTCACTCACCTTTTACAGACCGTGTTAAACCTCCCTGCCATTCACTCCCCTTTACAGACCGTGCCTCCTTGCCCCACTACGACCGTGTAACTCCCTGCCCCTCACTCACTTTAACCAATGACCGTGTAACTCCCTGGCCCTCAATCACCTTTACAGACCGTGAAACCTCCCTGCCCTCATCTCCCCTTTACCGAACCGTGAACCCTCCAGCCCTCACTCCCCTTTACAGACCGTGTACAATCCCCTGCCCCTCACTCCCTTTACAGGACCGTGAACCTCCCTGCCCCCCCCCTCACTCACTTTACAGGCCGTGTACACCTCCTGCCCCTCACTCACCTTTACAGACACGGTAACACCTTCCCGCACCCTCACTCACCTTTACAGACACGTGTACACCTCCCTGCCCTCACTCACCTTTACTAAGACGTGTACACTCCCTGCCCTCAATCACTTTACAGACCGGTACACCTCCCGCCCCTCACTCACCTTTAGACAGGTAACCTCCTGCCACTAACCTTACACGTTGTCCCCCTCCCACTCACTTTGACATGACCGGTCACTCCCTGCCCCCACTCAACTTCTACAGACCGTGTGGTACACCTTCCTGCCCTTCACTCACCTTTAGTCGTCTCTTCTTCCTTCTCTAAGCGCTGGTGGATCCAGGATGAACCTTCACTAGCGCTGCCTCTTTGGAATATAATTCCTCCTTTAGTTGATCTATGGTGGTTCATATCTTAATTTCCTCTCATTTCGTTATCTTGTCCTGTGATGGGACAAATGTATCAGAACGGCCCAGTAATTACTATAGAACAATATAGACCGACCATCCTGGGAGAACATATAGACCAGACTATACCTGGGTGAACATATAGACCAGAACATACCTGGGAGAAACAATTAAGTTTTTTTATTTATACGGACCAGCCATACCTGAGAGAACAGATAGACCAGAAAACCCTACCTGGGAGAACATATAGACCAGGACTATACCTGGGGTGAACTATAGACCTAAAACCCATTCCTGGGAGCACATATAGACCTAGACATACCTGGAGAAACATATAGACCAGACCATACCTTGGAGAACAAAAGACCAGACCATACCTGGGAGAAAATATAGACCAGACCATACCTTGGAGAACAAATGAACCCAGACCATACTGGGAGAGAGAAAGAGAGAGGAGAAAACTGAGAATGATGAGAGAGAGCAGAAAAAGAAGAAAGAAGATGAGAAAGCGAAGAAAGAATAGAAAAAAGAGAAAGAGAGAGAGAAAGAGAAGAAAGAAACAGAACAGAAACAGAGAAGAGTGAGAGAAGACGAGAGAACAAAGAAGAAGAGGAGAAAACATAGAGAAGAAGACTAGAAGAGGAGAAAGGAGAAGAAGAAGCGAGAAAGAGAAGAAAAGAGAAAAGGAGAAGGGAGAGAGAGAGAATGGAGAAACAGAGAAGAGAAGAGAGAAGAGAGAACAGAAAAGAGAACGATGAACATAGAAGAGAACTAAGAGGAAGAGAGAAAGAGGAAAGAAAGAAGAGAAAGAACAGAAAAGAGGACAAGAAGAGAAGGAGAGGGGAAGAAGAAAGAAAGAAGAGAGACAGAAGGACAGAAAGAGAAGAGAGAAAGAGAACAGAGAGAACAGAGAGGAACAGAACATAGAGAGAAAGAAGAAGAGAGAAAGAAGAAAAAGAACAGAAAGAACGATGAAGAAGAAAAGGACAGAAGAGAAACAAGAGAGAGAAAAGTAGAGAGAGCGAGAGAGAAGAACAGAGAGAGAGAGGAAAAGCAGAAGAGAAGAGAGAGATAGAGAAACAAAGAACGAAGAGAACATAGAGAACCAGAGAACCCAGAGAACAGAGAGAGAAGGAAAAGAGAGAACAGAACAGAGAAGAGAAGGAGCGAGCACAGGGAGAAGAAAGAAAAGAAGAGAGAGAAAAGAAATAAAGAAGAAACAGAAGAAGAGAAGAGAAGAAAGAAACATAGAAGAGAAAGAGCAGCTAGGAAGGAGAAAGAACGAGAGGAAGAAGAAGAAGAACAGAAGAACAAGAGAGCCCAGCAGCAAGAAGAAAGAAAAAGAGAAGAAGAAGAAGAACATAGAAAGCGAGAGAAAAGGAGACAGAGAAACTAAGAGAGAGAGAGCAGAAGAGAGAGAGAAGAAAGAAAGAGAGAGAACAGAACATAGAGAACGAGGAGAAGACGACAAGAGAAGAAAGGAAGAAGAAGAAGAGGAAGAAGAGAGAGAACATTAGAACAGAGAGAACAAGAACAAGAAAAGAAGAGAACAGAACAGAGAGAACGAAAGGAGAAGAGAGAAGAGAGAGAAAGAGAAGAAGAGAAAGAGAAAGAAAGAAGAAGAACAGAGAGAGAAATTAGAGAGAGAAAAGAGAGAGACGAAAAGAGAAGAAACAGAGAGAGAGAGAGCGAGAGAGAAGAGAGAACAGACAGAGGAAGGGGGGGGGAGAGATAAAAGAGAACAAAAGGAGAAAAGACACAAAGAACCAGATCAAGGAAGAGAAGAGAGAGAACCATAGAACCAGGAACAGAGAAAAGGAAGAGAGAAGAAGAAGAGCCACAGAGGAAGCGAAGAGAGAAGAGCACACAGAAACAAGAAGGAAAGAAGAAGAGAAGAGAAGAAGAAGAAAAAGAAGAAGAAGAAGAACAGAGAAGGAGAACAGAGAGAAACGAGAGAAAAGAAAAGAAAGAGAGAACAAGACACAGAAAGGAGAACATCAGAGAACATTAGAGAACATAAGGAGAGAGAAGAAAGAAGAGAAACAGAAAAGAAGAAGAACGCAGAGCGAAGCGGAGAGAAGAGAAGAGAAACAGAGAGAGAAGAGAGAAAGAAAGAACGAGGAACAGAGAGACAGAGAGCAAAGAACAGCAGAAGCCACAGGAGAGACGAGAGTGACACCCCGAGAAGCAGAAAGAAAAAGAGAGAAGAAGAAGAAAGAAAAGACAACCAAAGTAGAAGATGGAAGAGAAAAGAGAAAAGAAGAAAGAGAAGAAGAGGAGAGAAGAAAATAGAAGAGAGAGAGAGAAAAAAGAACATAGAGAGAACAGAAGAACGAAAGAGAAAAGAGCGAGCCGAAGAGAAGAGGAAGAAGAGGAACAGAAAGAAGAGAAGAAGAAAAGAAGGAACAGAAGAGCGGAGGAACGAAAGAGCGAAAACATAGAGAGGAGAAGAACATAAGAGAAGAGAAAGAAGAAAGAAAGCGAGAAACAGAGAGAGAGACGAGATGAACAGAACAGAGAAAAGAGAGAGAACAGAGACAGAAGAGAAGAACATAAGGAAGGAAGAGAAGAAGAAGAGAGAGGAAGAACGAGAAGAGAGAGAAAAGAGAAAAACAGAAGCAGAGAGAAGAGAAGAGAGAAGAGAAAAGAGAAAAGAAGAGAAGAGAAGAGAGAGAGGGAGAACAGAGAGAACAGAAGAACATAAGAAGAAGAAAGAGGAAAGGAATGAGAAGAAGAGAACAGAGAGAAACAAGAGAAAAAGAGAAGAAACAGAAGAACATAGAGAAGAGAAAGAGAAGAAAAGAGAAGCATAGAAGATAGAGAAGAGAGAGAAAAGAAGAAAAAGAAGAGAGAGAGAACTGAGAACAGAAGGAAGGAGAGAAAGAGAACATAAGAGAGAGGAGAAGACGAAGAACAGAGAAACGAGGGAAGATGAGAAGCACCAGAGAGAAAGAGAAGAGAAGAAAAGAGAGAAAGAACAAAGAAGAACAAGAGAGAACAGAGAACAAGAGGAGGAGAAGAGAGAAAGAAGAGGAAGAGACGAAAGAGCAGAAAAGAAGATGGAACCGAGAAGAAGAGAACATTAGAACATAGAGAAGAAGAGAAAACAGAAAGAAGAAGAGAACATAGAGAGAGAAAGGCAGCGAGAGAGAAGAGAAGAGAAGAACATCGAAGAGAGAAAGAAGAAAAGAAACAGAAAGGAGAAAGAGAGAGAGAGAGATAGAGAAGAAGAACGAGAAAAGGGGGGAAGAGAACATAGAGAAGAAGAGAAGAGAAGAGAAAGAAGAAGAAACAAGGAAACAGAGAAGAGAAGAAGAGAAGAGAGAAGAAAGAAGGAAGAGCGAAGAGAGAAAGAGCAGAAGAAGCAGAGAAGAAGAGAGAAAGGAAGAGAAGAGAACAGAGAGAGAACAGAGAACAGAGAGAGAGGAGAGAAGAGAAGAAGAGAGAACCGAAAGAAGAAGAGAACAGAGAGAGAGAGAACGAACAATAGACCAACCCATTCCTGGAGAACATATAGACCAGACCATACCTGGGAGAACATAAGTAACGACTTTAAACAGACAAAAACACTGGGAGAACATCAGACCGGACCATACCTGGGAGGGGAGAACAATGACCAGACCCATACCTGGAGGAGAACATATAGACCAGACCATACCTGGGAGAACCAATAGACAGACCATACTGGAGATCAAATAGACCAGACCAATACCTGGGAGAAGAACACAAGACCAGACCCTACCCTTGGAGAACAAATCGAGACCAGACCATACCTGGGAGAAACATATAGACCACGGACCATACCTGGTAGGAGAAACATATAGACAGACCATACCTGGGTAGAAACATAAGACCAGACCATACCTGGGAGAACATAGACCAGACCCATACCTGGGGAGAAACATATGACCAAACCCATACCTGGGAGATCAAATTAGACCAGACCATACATGGAGAGAACATATAGACCAGACCTCAACGCGGGAGAAATATAGACCAACCATTCCTGGGAGAACAATGACCAGACCTACCTGGGAGAAACATATAGACCAGACCATACGCGAGGAGAACATCTAGACCAGACCATACCTGGGAGAACATATAGACCAGACCATAACCTGAGCGAGAAATATAGACCCGACCCATACCTGGGGAGAATACAGATATGACCAGACCATACCGGAGACAAGACATAAGACCAGACCATACTGGGAGAACATATAGACCAGCAACCCGTGACGGAGAAACATATAGACAGGACCAACCGGAGAACAAATAGGACAGACCATACATGGGAGAACATATAGACCAGACTACCTGCGAAACATATAGACCAGACCATACCTGGGAGACATATAGACCAGACCATACCTGGGAGAAACAAATAGACCAGACAAACTGGGAGAACAAATAGACCAGACCATACGGGAGAAACAAATTAGAACAGACCATACCTGGGAGAACATAAGACCAGGACTTACACTGGAGAACATATAGACCAGACATACCTGCGCGAGAACATAGACCAAAACCATTACCTGGGAGATGTCAAAATAGACCAGACCATACCTGGGAGAACATATAGACCAGACCTACCTGGAGAAACATATGACCTACCATTCCTGGAGAACAAATAGACCAGACCATACCGGAGAAGAGACAATAGACACGCCATACTGGGGAGCAACATATAGACCAGACCATACCTGGGGGAGGAACTATTAGCCAGACCAACCTGGGAGAACGTATAGACCAGACCATACCCTGGGAGAACTATCGACAGCATACCTGGATGACCTATGGCCCGAGACAACCTGGAACCTATAGACCAAGACCATACCTGGAGAACATAATGACCAGACCATACCTGGGAGAACATATAGACCACGCACCACACGCACCGGCGACACATATAACCCGACCCATACGGGAGAACATATAGACCAGCCATACCTGGAGTAAACATATAGACCGCACCAACCTGGGAGAACATTAAGACCAGCCATACCTGGAGAAATAGCAGACCATAATGAGCATAGACCAGACCATAACTGGGGAGAACATATAGACCAGACCATACCTGGGAGAACATATAGACAAGGACCATACGCTGTGAGAACATATAGACACGACCATACCGTGCCCTCTATCGGGTTCTTGCTGTACAGATTTTGTCGGCATCTCACCGTGCCCGTACAGGTTCTGTTGGCTCTTCCCACGTTGTCTCTGCCTGATGCATTTCTTTTTGTCTCGAATATTGCATTCCCGAACTTTAATGTCCTGTGCAGCAGGCTGGGCACCGAGGCGAGACTATGAAGATTACCATCTCCATTTTTCTCTCTATCTTCTCTATTATGATCTACTCTACTTCTTCTCTCAATCTCTCTCCGAATTATTCTTCCTGTATTCTTATCTATCTACTTTCTCCTCTTGATCTCATCCTAATTCCTATTCTATCCCTCATCTCTTCTCTACCCTTCCAGAAAGCCGACCATCCTCTCTCCTCATCTCTATCCATTTTATCTCTCTCTCTCTCTTACCTCTATCTTTCTTATCTAGTCGCGACTCTCTCCTGCAGCATATATATAGCTTATATCCTTATGCAGCATTTTCTCGCTCGACACATCGTGTTCGCTCTCTCTTTCTTCTTGTTTCGCTATTCGACTCCTCTTCTAACTCTCTCATCTTCTCCTATTTTTTTCTCTCTCTCTTATCTATCTTCTTATTTTTTCTCTCTAGCTCTCTTTTTTTGCTCTCACGCTTACCCCTTTTTCTCTCTTCTCGCTTTTTCTAGCTCTGGTACGAACGCACTTCTCTCCAGCAGTTTCATCCTATCATCTCGCTCTCTGTCTTATCTCATCGCTCTCTCGAGTTCTATTTGTCTTTGTTTCAGCGTTATGCCTCTGCGTATGATGTTCATCCTTCGTTTCTATACTTTCTTCTTTCTGTCACTTTTTATATTGATAATCATTAGTGCGTCTATTTATCTTATCTCTTCTTTTGTACTCTTCTTTGCATCTGTTGTTCTTTCGTTTACTGCTATTTTATCATTCGTTTATTTCTCTTCTTTCCCCCTCCACGCTCTCTCTCCTCTTATCTCTCGTTGTCTGTCTGGTGGTCTGTCGTGTCCGTCTGTCGGTTGTTGTCTATGTTTTTTTCTTCTTTTATTACTATTATCTTCGTATCTTACTCTCCTCTCCGCTCTCTGTCCGTACTATCATATCTCATTCTTATGGAGCTCCTCATCTAACTTATCTGTGTTGTTGTACTCGCTCTATGATAGCCTTATGAGCTAAGACTACCTTGGGATAGGATGTGTCAATGTGGCCCCTACATCGGATCCCCGCGCCAATACCGTCGCTGTCGATAGGGCACTTTTCCCCCTTGCGATGGTCCTGCCTGGTTGTGTGGCTGTATTCTAGGCAGCCGCTTTATCCTAGTGGGAAAGTTATCAAAACCGTTGTAGCCCCATTGCCGATGGTCGACCCTGCGATGATATATGTCTGTGTGTGTGGTCCGCCTGGATAACTCGCAATCCGATGTTGGCGTGGTTGACTCATGGGCTTAGCTTGGTCCTACGTTAAGTAGGGTGCTGTTCGTTCTCGTGTGGCTTTTCGAAGTTGTATGATGTTTGGTTGGGTGTTCTGCCGCCCTTTCCTGCAGCTTGGATTTCCCCTTCGTATTCTTGGTGTTGAGTATTTCCACGCTTGTGTTCTTGGTTGGCTCCTTGGGCTGACGCGCAGGTTTCCTATATATGCTGGCCCCTGCGCTGGTAGGATCCTGGTGGCTTTCTGTGTCCGTTGCGTCCCAGTTGCGCTCAAGCGTTACAGGCACTCGGCACGTTAGTACTTTACCGCCCGGACAACCATGCAGAGATCACTCCGCTCATTTCCGCTCATTGTGATACTCACGCCACACCCACGCTTTCTTGCACATGCGGGATCGCAATACCAAAGTTTTGATACCTCTTACTGAAATACGGAACCTCTCCTGTACCTTCAGGTAACCTCAATCCGTCCCTCATGACCGGCTTCACGTTTCACATCACCTTCGCCCTCTCCCTCTTGCGACACCGAACTTCGACCAAAGCAGAGAGGTCTTTGTATCGTGTTGGGTGGACCATTTCTACTTCGCCATTGTGTTATGGTTAGAACGGGTGTATCCTGTGCACAGCATTAGGTCTTTTTTTTGATGTATACCTACCGTTTGGTCTCTGTTGGACTTTAATATGGATGTACAAAGTGGTATTTTGCTTCATACTTATGGTGTGACTTTAGTGTTACATGAACGGTTATCGACCAGGATTCTGGGTAATGGTACTCCAGCCCCGCAGCCTGTGTGTAGGGACTTTAAATGGCCATTACATAGCGGATAAGCCCCCTTGTCACCTCGTATACTTCCCCATGCTGCAGTACCCAGGGTGAGGAACCTTTATAACGCGCACCGGGTACTTTCCCTAACTCTGCATATACGCAATTGTTGCGATCGTCATTCTCGTTTCTGTTCACTGAGTGGCGGCGAATAGCAGGATTATCGTTGAAGGGAGGGTTGTTTAATTGGTGCCTACGCGATGTTCCCTTGAAGTTCGTCCGAGCTGTGGTACGTCGCTGGATCGGGAAGTCCGCTTTGGTGTCCAGAGTGGTAAGTAGATACCAGAGTTAGGGAAAGATTACCAGGGGTGCCAGGACTAGCGATTTTAGGTCCTCACCCTGGGACTATGCTGCAGTGGATCGGGGAAAAAGGTGAGTATAATTGCCTTTAAACTAGCGAGTCGGGCTCAAGCATCCAGGAAAAACAGGAGAAGCGTCAGAATGTAGCCAATACGGAAGTACCAGATAGGTTAGACCAGTTATATTAAAGTACAGTAGGATGGACCCAGTTATAATGAATCAGTACCAGTAGGTTAGGACCAGTTATATAAAGTACAGTAGGTTAGGGACCCAGTTATATAAAGTACCAGTAGGTTAGGACCCAGTTATCTGAAAGATACCAGAGGATAGGAACCAGTTATCTAAAGTACCAGTAGTTAGGACCCAGTTATATAAAGTACCAGTGGATAGGACCCAGTTTATATAAAGTACCAGTAGGGTAGGACCAGTTATATAAAGTACCAGTAGGTTAGGACCCAGTTATTATATAATAGTACCAGTAGGTGAGGACCCAGTTATATCATAATCTTACTCCTTCGTCCCACTAGGTTAGGAACCAGTTATATTATCGTACCAGTTAGGTTTAGGACCCATTGTTATAAATACCAGTAGGCTAGGACCCAGTTATATAAAAGTACAGAGGATAGGAACCCCAGTTATTAAAAGTACCAGTAGGTAGGACCCGTTAGTTATATAAAGTACCGTAGGTTAGGACCAGTTTATAGAAAGTTACAGTAGGTTAGGAACCAGTTATATAAAGTACCAGTAGTTAGGACCAGTTAGACTAAAGTCCAGTAGGTTAGGACCCCAGATTATCACCCCCGAGTACGAGGTTATGACCCAGTTATATAAAGTACCAGTAGGTTAGGACCCAGTTATATAAAAGTACCAGTAGGTTGGACCCAGTTATATAAAGTACCAGTTAGGTTAGGTCCCCGGTTTATATAAAGTACCAGTAGGTTAGGGACCCGTTATATAAAGTACCGGTAGGTTAGGCCCCCGCGTTATCTAAAGTTCCCGGTAGGTAAGGGTAAGGACCCAGTTTATAAAGACCGTAGGATGGACCAGTAGATAAAGTACCGGTAGGTTAGGGACCCAGTTATTAAAGTACAGGTAGGTTCGGACCAGTTATTCAAGACGGTAGGTAGGACCCCCCCCAGCTAATAACCGACAGTAGGTTCGGCCAGTTTATTCCAGTCCGGTAGGTTATAGACAGTTATATAAAGTATATACGAGTAGGTTTACGGACATACCCAGCTCCAGCCCCAGGTACCACGAACGCGGCCGGCACCACCCAAGCACGCTATGACTACACCGCCAGTGAACCGGTTAGGCTCCTCCCAGTTCTATCCTCAGTACCAGTATGGTTTCTCTACTAGGCCCCGTACTAAAACGTACCAGTAGGTTAGCATGTTCAGTGACTATAAACAGTACAGTAGGTTCGGACCCGTTATATAAGCTCTACAGCTCATCGGCCTCACAGCGACCCAACACAGCTATCTACACTGTATGTACAGTACACTAGCAAAGGGAGTACGTGTGCTACCCCGGCGACCCCTGGTGGTTTCGTACTGCGATAAAAGTAAGCACACAGCTCCACCCGCGTGAACAGGAAAAAAAAACAGCAATCAACACCACACAAGGACAGAGAGACGCCCCACGGCCCCACCAACACACCCGCCCGCACAACGGCACTTCACAGCAACCCCGCCACGCCACCACAGACACGAGTTAGCCCCCCCGTTATATAAAGTACCAGTATGGTAAAGGACCCAGTATATATAATAGTAGTAACAGTAGGATAGGACCCAGTTATATAAGAGTACCGTAGGTGTAGGACCCAGTTTATATTAAAGTACCGTAGGTTTAGGAACCAGTTATATTCAGAGTACAGTAGTTTAGGACCCAGTTATATAAAAGTACCAGTCGGATAGGACCAGTTAATATAAAATCCCTAGGTTAGGACCCAGTATCTATAGTGACAGTAGGTTAGGACCCAGTACTACAGACATATACCCCGTCCCGAAGTCGGCTAGGACCTAAGTTATAGAAAGCGTACCCGTAGGTTAGGGACCAGTTATATAAAGTACCAGTAGGGTAGGACCCCCCCCCCCAGTTTTATATAAAGTAACCAGTAGGTTAGGACCCCGTTATTAACGTCCCCCGTCGGTCCCAGTAGGACCCCGTTCGATAACGTCCCCGTTCGGCTCGGACCCGTTATATCACGTCCCAGCGGTTCGGGGACCAGTTCTATAAAAGTACAGTAGGTTCGGACCCGTTTATCACGTACCACCCCGCATAGGTTAGGACCCCCCGTTATACCCTTCCCACTTGCGTGGTGCTTGGGAGTCACACCCTCCTTTGGCCCCGTTATTGCCCTAATTGCTTTTATTTAGTCAGGGTACCGCTGACCTTGTAGTAGCCTTCTGGCGGGAGAACTCTTCTGCAATTCGGACTCGTTTGTGCACTACGGCTTCTCTTGTCTGTATGACCATCTACTGTGGTCTTTTACAGACCTGGCCTTCTGGAGGCTTTATCCCGCCCCCCACTTCCGTATGGCTGGTGTGCGTGATAGCGTGTTGCGGGTGGCTCACATCTACAGCATCCTTGTTCTTCCATGGCGCCACCGTGGAACCGACAGGCATGATGTTCTCTAGCACCTATTTTAATCACCCGCCGGCGAGTTTCCCACTGCGTGGCGCCATGACGCCTTTGTGGGGTGTGTGTGTGGTTGCTTTTGTTTTCTCCGCCCTTCCGGAGTGCGTCTGTGAAGACCTGTCCTACCATCTGAGTGTGTTTACTCGAACTTGCACCCAGCGTGTATGTCAGCTATTATTGGTACCATTGAGATCGTATATCGCAGTTCCGTTCTCCCCTCCTTCTCACGTCCCCCTGTTCTCCTTTTTTTGGGGGCTGTAAATCATCCGGCCCCTTACGTCCCCTTCACCGGGTTTCCCCCTTTTCCAACACGAGCAGATTTTAATCTTTTTTCTTGTCATCCTCTTCTCTGCCCCTTTCCTGCCGAGCTCCGCTGGGCGCTCTCTTCCAAGCAAGGCGGTTATTGCTCCACCGGGTACCGGCGACTGTCTGCTACTTGTTTCCCCAGCCCTTATCCTGATGGCTCCCTTTCGTCGACACCTCCGATTTCCTATCGAAGCGTACGATCGCGTAATTGTTTGTGGCGCATCGACGCCTTCTTCCACAAGCACTACAAAGTATACCCACGAATTGTCCGTATGACAGCAGATATATCCCTTCATCACAGTCCAAACTCGCGGGCCCTCTTGTGCCCCCCCGTGTTACCGCCATCGGAGACATTCTCTAGGCCCTGGGCCCAGCCCCCTTGTCAATGGTTCATACCCGGACCCGACCGCCGCCTGGCCACGGTGATACTCGGACGGCCTCCCGCCAAGATCATGGACGTCCAACATGGCATATTAACCAACCATGGCACTCCACGCCAGTTACCTGATTAGGCAGCACACAATTCCTCTTATCCCCAGAATCACTATTTCGATCCACTGCCCAACCCTGCCATTATTATTTCTGAATATTACGCGGGGGAGTTTTCAAGGCGAACCGAATCTCAAAATTATTAAAAGCGCACACTCTCCCTTATCATCACCCCACTGATATGCTTTCGCTAAGTTATGTCCAAAGTTACAGAGCCCCCCACACCCATAATGTGACTGCACTCCCTGCAAGAGATGAGCTGTGGAAATCACCCAGCAACCTCCAACTAGCGACCAGACCCCCACCGACGCCTAGGTTGGCGGCTGCTCTGCTCACACCAGGATATTCTCTATATTATCTTCTCAGATTTTGGATTTTCTTACTCCGCCCCCCTTAAAGCGCAAGCCCCTCTTATTCACAACCGATGTGGAGGTAATGTAGCAGGCTGAGAGTGGGCTTTCATGGATTTCCGCCCTAGCCCCCCTTGCCCTTCCCCCCCCACCCATGCGCAACCCCTCGTCCCCTGCCAGCTTGTTTCCCCTCCCCCTGGTCCATCTTTCTCGCCCTTGTCGTGTGCTGGCCAGCCGTTTGAGCACTGCACATGTGCCTTCTTCCGAAACCTGGGACCCCCCCCACCCCCTTGTCATCTTTTTTCCCCCGTGTCTCTTCTCTTCGCCCCGTTCCTGTCGACCCTCTGCCCGGAGTCTGCTTCGTGGCCTGGGCCTCTGCGGGCCTCGGTCTGTGTTCTTTCCGCTCCTTCCGTTGCTTCAGTCCAGGCCTTCTAGAGGCTTTTCTCTGTAGTGCCAAGTCAACTCATTGTCCTTCCCCCTTTTATCGCTTCGGCCGCTATTGACTCCCCGGTTTATTGTCACCGCCGCTGCTTCGTCCATTTTTGCAACCCCCCCTCCACTCAGATATTCTTAACCGGCTTTGGTCAACGCTGTTTTTCTTCTCAGTGTTTTCCCTGGGATAGGTGGGGGCATACCTGTGTCATAGTATCCATAAGGTCGCCTCATGTTTATTTCTTAGAACACGTACCCCCGCACATCTTTCCTGTTCTGCACCCCCCACTCAATACTCCCGGCTTTAATTTGTTCCAACATGGATGACTGTACCCACTTGCCCAACCACCCGGATGTTAAGCTTCCCAGTTCCCCTCAGCTTGAATGGTTGGACAAACCCCCCCCCTCCCCCCCTCCCCCTTCTAAAATTAGCCCCCGTGTTAGCCAATCAGAACTTTATTGCTACCCTTGATTGTCTCAAGGGTGCTGTTTACCTCTCTCTCAGCCCACTGCCTGATTCTCAGCGTCTTCGTGCGTTCAACTTGTTTCGTTCCCCCTCTGCATTTGTCGTATGTTTTTGCTTTTGATGCATGCCTCCCGAGAGGAATTGGCGATTTCGGCTTCCTGACTCATCTCTTTTAGTAAAACCCAAACAGTAGGCAATGGGGACTTACAAAGTACCTGAGGGCCAACGTTTACGCCCCCCTGTTATTATTTCCCCAGCCAATCAGATCTAAGAGACGGCGCAGACCCGTAAAAGGCAAAGATGCTTCGCTGCTGAGATTGATCACACGGCGGATACTTTTCAGTTAACGTATTCCAGATTCAATCAATTAGCCCCGTGTTTTAGCTACTTCCTCCCCACGCTAACCAGTCCCACCCCCCCGGTTTTGGCGCGATTTGTAGTAAGCCCCTCCCCAAATGTCGTTTCCGTGATAAACAAAACAATGATCAGTGGAGGACGATGAACATCACCCGAGGATATATGCCGTCTAATGTCTATTCAATCTTTTAACCTAAATATACCGTCTGTGAAAACAAAAAAATAAGCGCCTCTAGGATCACCACTCTGATACGCTAGGGAGGTCAAAAGGAGTAAATAGGCGACTACAGATCCCCTATAAATACGGACCTAACCATTAACATAGTTGCAGGTTATCACCGATGTCACCGTCCAACAAAGACATAACAGGCCCACTTGCGGTCCTAATCGATATCCAGTAGTTTTTTGCTGGTTCTCCCTGTATCAAGCTGCCTGCAATTAAATGTAAATGTGATGTTTCGTGATCCAGCTGCCGTATACTGGTTCTCGCTAGAACTGCTCCATCCTTTCTTACTCTTGCATGTAGGATCTGAAGGAAGAAAAATCTATTTATCAGTTTAAAATTGAACATCGACACAAATATCCCACATCCCCCCTGTCAGCCTTCAGGACAACCGGCAAGGAAAGGAGAACGAACAACATGTTCTTGTTATATCGAACCATAGCAAGAACCCATCCAAGATGACATGTGGCATCTCTATTAAAGGACCCTTCAAAAACTTTCCATAGAATTCATCCGTGTATAGCAAGATTTCTCTGTCTTGCTAAACCAGTAAAACTATCCCCAAACTAAGCATTGTTGGATCAATATTTACTGTCACTCAATGTGGTCTAAACACCAGACTGTTCAGCTCGGAACACGCTCCTCTGTCTGTCGGGCTTCTGCAACCCTTACTACCCAAAACATGAATGGTCAATCTCTCTATCCATTACATCACCAATCTCCACATAGCATCTATTAACTCATAATAACCTGCCCAATTAACTAACTATCTCAACTCAAATCCTGCGCCATTACTAAATTATTTATTGAACTCATTAATAACTGGCCCAAATTATAACAATCTCTCCTTCTATAATCTCAGTAAATACTCTGCCCCACTAATACCAATCTCCCTTCTATTAAACTCATTAATAACCTGAATAAAAATCCCCCAACTCTATAAACTAAAACATCAATCTCTCCTTCTATTAACTCATTAATAACCGTTCAATTAATAACACTCTCTCCTTCGCAATTAACTCATAATACCTGCAATTAAATACACATACCTCATGCTATTAACTCATAAAGCTAAACCGTTGTTCCATTAATACCTTCCTCTCTTCTACCTAGAGCGATGGATAACTGTCTATTCAATAACAATCTCATCCTTCTATTAACTCATTAAAAACACTGTCCCATTAAAACATCTCTGCTTCTATTTAACTCATTAAATAACCTGCTCAATTAATAACAATCTCTCCTTCTACATCATATAACCTTATACAACTTTTTGATATAATAACTGGCCAATTAAATAAACCAATCTACCTCCTTCTAGTTAACTCATTAATACCTGTCCAAATCTAATAACAAGCTCATCCCTTCCTATTAACCTCATTAATAACACTGATCCAATTAATAACACTCTCTCTTCTATTATCAACATTAACTCCAATTAATAAATAGTCTATTATCATTCCTTCTTTAACGTCAGTATATAAACCTGTCGAATTAATAACAATCTCATCTTTCTATTAACTATTACACGAATAACTGTGCCACATTAATGAACACTCTCTCCTCTTCTCATTAAACTCCCATTAAAACACTGTCTCTAAGAAGTACAATACAATGCCATACCGGAGATACCTGCTTCCTATTATACTACAAACTGCCCAATTAATACATCTCACTCCTTCTATTAACTCAATTAATAAACCTGCCCCAAATTAAATAACAATCTTCTTCTCATTTATTAACCTGCCATTATGACAACCTCATATCAAATAACCTGCCATATTAATAACAATACTCTCCTTCTATTAACATCATAATAACCTGTCATAATTAAATAACATTCTACTCTCTATTAACTCATATAACACCTGTCCCACTTATAACAATCTCCTCCTTCGCATTAACTCATTAATAAACCTGCCCAATTAATAACACCATCTTCTTCTCTATAAATACCATGCTACTAACAATACCTTATTTAGCTATAAAACCCTGCCCACTTAAATAAACATTATTACCTAAAATAATGCCTGTTATTAATACTGATTATACCATGTCACAATTACTAAATCTCTCACTTTATTAAAACTCATTAATAACTGCCACTTCAATAACCAATCTCTCCTTCTATTACACCATCATTATAACCTGAGAGCCCAATTAATAAAATCTCTCCTTCTATATAATACTTATTATACCATGTCCAATAATAACATCTCCCAACTCTCTAATTAATCATTATACACCCTAGTCACAATTCAATAACAATCGTCTCCTATCTGATTAAACAGTCCTTATAACCTGTCCTAATTAATAACAACTCTCTCCTTCTAATTACATCAGTAATAAAACCTGTCACAATTAAATAAACAATACTCTCCTTCATGAACTCCATTACATACTTGTCACAATATCAGTAAGCAAGATGCTCTCCTCATTACCATCATTAATACATCCATAATAAACGACAATTCCTTCTATAATCTAATAACAAGCTCAATACATCTCATCTTCTATTACATATTAATCTGCCACAAATTAATAAACATCGCTCCCTACTTTAATCGCCTTTAATAGAATTCTATCTTCATCATTAATAACCGTCCAATTACTAACAAATTGTTCTATCATTTTAATCATTAATAACTGTCCTAAATTATAACATCTCTAACCTTCTATAACTCATTAAAGAACCTGCCCAATTAAACCAATCTCTCATTCTATAACTTCATAAACCTGCCAATAATAACAATCTCTCCTTCTATAACTCATTAATAACCTGTCAATTACATAACACATCTCTCCTGCTAAACTCATTATAACCTGTCTAATTAATAAACAAATCTCT
>JAACNH010000602.1:0-94804 GCA_019447015.1 Hymenochirus boettgeri | reverse complement strand
CAATTAATAACATCGCTCCTTCTATTAACTCATTTAATAACATGCCCATAATAATAACAATCTCTCGCTCTCTATTTAACTCATTAATAACCTGCCCAATTAATAACAATCTCTCCTTCTATATAAATCATTAAACCTGCGTCCAATTTAAATAACACATCTACTCCATTCTATAATAACTCATTGACACCTTTCAAATTAATAACAATGCTCTCCTTCCTATTCAACCCATAACTAACCACTGATCCAATAATAACAACTTTCCTTCTATTCACATCCATATAAACTAATTAATCAATCTGCCTCTATCTTAAACACCTGCATTAATAACAATCTCATCTTCTATTAACTCATGAATAACCTGGTCCATTAATTACCAATATCTCCTTCTATTACCTCATTAATAACATGTCCCCATACATTCTCCTTCTATTAACCTCACTAATAACCATGTCTCAATTAATAACAAAATCTCCCTTCTATAACTCATTAATAACCTGCCCAATTAATAACACATACTCACTCCTTCTATAACTCCATTAATAACACCTGCCCCAAATTAATAACAATCTACATCCTGTACTATTAACCTCATATAATAACCTGTCATTAAAACAACTCTAAATCTTAATAATGTCCAAATAAACTCTCCTTCTATTAACTCATTAATAACCTGTCATAATTAAAACAGAATCTACTCTTCATATTAAACCATTCATAACACCTGCCATTATAAACAATCTTCTCCTTGCTATTAACTCATTAATAAACCTGCCAATTAATAAACACTCTAACTTACTATTAACTTCATTAATAACCTGTCAATTAATAACATACTCTCCTTCATTTAACTAATTAAATAACCGCCCACTATAATAACAATCTCCAATCCTTCTATTAACTCATTAATAACCTGCCCAATTAATACCAATCTCTCCTTCTATTAAACTCATTAATAACCGCCCAATTAATAACAAATCTCTCCTTCTATTAACTCATTAATAACCTGCCCAATATAACAAATCTCTCCTTCTATTAACTCTCTTAACTCAGAATAACCTGCCTCTAATTAATAACAATCTATCCTTCTATTAAACAAGTATTATACCGTGTCCTAATTATATACAACTCTTCTTCTAATTAACCTCTAATAAAACCTCCCAAATTAAATAAACAATACTCTCCTTCATATTAACTCCATTACATAACCTGCCAATTTAACAATTCGCCCTTCTATAACCATCATTAATAAACCATGTCCAAATTACATAACAATCATTCCTTCTTAAACTCATAAACTAACAATGTTCAATAACAACTACCTTCGATAACTATTATACCTCAATTAATAAACTCTCCTTCAAACTATAATAACCGCCTTAACAAATCTCTCCTTCTAATAACTCATTAATACCTGAACCCCTTAATAACAATCTCTCCATCAATATTACCATTATAACCTGTCCAATTAATAACAATTCTTATAACTTCTATAAAAGTCCATTATACAATTCTCCCTTAACTCAATTAAAATCGTCTAATTAATAACATCTCAATCTTATATTAACTCATTAAAGAACCTGCCCAATTAATAACAATATCTCCATTCTATTAACTCATTAATAACTAGTCCCATTAATATACCAATGACTCTCTTCTATTAACTCAACCAAAAATTTTTCCAAAATTACTCAAAAAACTGTCAATAATAACAATATCCTTCATTAACTAACATGTCCAATATTAATAAACAACTCTCCGATCCTAGCTACTGTGTTAATTATCCATAAGAACCTGTCTACCAATTCATACCAATTAGTTCACTTCTATTAAATAATTACATAACCTGCCCAAGTTCCCCCTCCCTCCCCCTTTTCCCCATAACAATTCTATCCTTTTCTAGTTACACTCATGAATAACATGGTCCAATTAATAACAATCTCTCCTTCTATTAACTCATAAAACCTGTCTAATAATAACCAATCTCTGCTTCTATTACACCTCATGTATAACCACTGCCCCAAGTTATAAACAACTCATACCCCTCGAGGTCACACTACATACTAACCCTGTCAAATAATAAAAATTCTCTCCTTTACTTACATCATGAATACACCCCCCCTGTCCCCAATTAATAACACAATATTTCCTTCTATTAACTCTATTTGTTTAACCTGTCAATTTTCATTAATAACAATATTTCCTCTATCTAACTTCGTCACTGAATACAACTGCCAAATTAACGAACAATTCTCCTTCCTATTAAATCATTACAAACCTGTTCACCCTCCCCTTTTACTAAACAAACTCGATCACTTCTTTTTAACTCATTAATACACCTTGAAGCTATGTAGATATGTAATCATCTGCAGCCTGTTGGAGGATATATAAGAAAATAATATTATAATCATTTACCCCCAATAATCAATACGACTGTACAAGGTATTGGACATCTTTTTCACCTGTTTCACACAGCCTTATATAAGTCTTTTACCGGTTCATGGAGGTGAGGGGGAGGGGCTAGGGCAGCAATTAGCAGTATTGGTTTTGTGGTTCTTTTCAGGAATACACCCCACAGCAAGTGTAATGATGGCGATGGGAGCAACGAATAACACGCCAGTCCTAGATTCCTTTATGTTACTTGAGTGCTTTGGTTCCACTTGTCTTGAATGTCCATCTGTTATTCTGTGTCGTTATTGCGTGGCATTGTGTACGTGAGTCCTCAGTGCTTTGCCTCGATCTCAGTTGTAGAGCTGTTAAAGTCTTCTGTCACTCTCTTTTTGTCCTTCTCTTTTATGCCCCCTCGAGATCCTGGAGGCCTTCCGTTTCTGGCCACTTTGGTATTATGTACTTGTTGTCTAACTTTTACTGGACCGGCGGTGGTGGTAAAAAGGCACGGAAGGAAACACGCGCCCTTAACAACTTCACGGCGTTTTTAGGAAAACATGAGCGAGTAATATACATGGATTGAGTAACTGATCCCCCGTCTCACTCACCCCGGACGGCATTAGGGCCACATACGATTCCCATGGCTTTTTGATCTCAAGTAACCCTAAGCACACCTGGGTTCGCACCAACTGAGCGATGTTCCTGAGCATCAGTTTTGAGTACGGTCTTCATGATTGAAGGCTCTGGGCGCGTTCACCAGTGTTGTCTCTATGCCGTTTCACACCTCGCATGGCTGAGGACGTTTCGCGATTCCTTAGTAATTCCTCTTTCACCCCCACGCACAATACCACTTAACACTGCGCCGAGTGTGAAGCGTTTGGAGATAACGGAATACCAACCACACACTTAATTCAGGACCAAATGGCACTACCTGCTCTCGTTGACCCATTCGCGACTCTCCAGCCCCCGGGTCCCCCTGCTTGGACAGTTATCCATTCATCGTTCAGGGAACTGCTGGTCTCTTGTGCTGTCTTGTTCCCCTTTGCATCGGCACGTCACCATTTCCCGGCCTTGTCAATCTCCTCGTTCCACGGCAAGCTTTGCTACTGTTTGGTATCCGGCGCTTTCTTATGTATCATTTGGGATTTCTACACATGTCTCTCGTAGAGTCTTTTAAATGTATTTCGGTATGATTTATATGGTCTCGGCGTTTCACCTGTATCGGTTCGCTTTATATCCTATCTGAGATCTGCTCATTTTATAAGCGTCTTCCGAGCTTTATTAGTCCTGAGATTTATAATGTCTCATTGAGACGCTAAGTTTCGGCGTATTTATCATTGTTAATGGAGTTGATCATGTAGTGTGCGCTTTTCTGTCTATCTGCCGCATGTATCTCTAATGTAGAGATTAGAATGTTATATGTATCTGGAGCTTGCCTGCGCGAGCTTAACATGTATACTGTTCGGGCGATTACATGTTACATGTATCGGAGATTAGCGATTATAATGGCCTCCTGTATCGGAGATAATATTGTATGCGTGAGATTTATAAGGTATACTGCTTTTGAGATTTCCTGTATGGTATTTTAATATCATGGCTGGAGAGTTCTATCGATGGATTGATTGATCATGCCGGAGATCTGGGCCGAACAGCCGCATGGGCACTGTCCTGGTTATCTCCTTCTATTAACTCATTAATAACCTGCCCAATTAATAACAATCTCTCCTTCTATGAAACATTAATAACCTGTCCAATTAATAACAATCTCTCTTCTATAAACTCATTATAACCTGTCCAATAATAACAATCTCTCCTTCTATAAACTCATTAATAACCTGTCTAATTAATAACAATCTCTCCTTCTATTAACTCATTAATAACCTGCCCAATTAATAACAATCTCTCCTTCTATTAACTCATTAATAACCTGCCCAATTAATAACAATCTCCTCATTAAATAATTAAGAATAACCTGTCCAATGAATAACAATAGTCCCTATTAATATAATAACATGTCCCAATATAATAACAATCTCTCCTCATAAATCATTAAACCTGCCCAATTAATACCAATCTCTCATTCTATAATAATCATTAAACCTTGCCCCAATTAATAACAATCTCTCCTTCTATTAACTCATTAATAACCTGTCATGTAATAAACATCTCTCCTTTCTATTAACTCATTAATAACCTGTCTAATTAATACAATCTCTCCTTCTATTAACTCATTAATAACCTGCCCAATTATAAAATCTCTCTATAACTCATTAATAATGTCAATAATAATCAATCTTCCTTATTAACTCATTAAAACCGGTCCAATAATAACAATTTCCTTCTAAACCATTAATAACCTGTCCAATAATAACAATATTTCCTTTATAACTCATAATAACCTGCCAATTAATAAACAATCTTATCTGACCCATAATCACTTCCGTCTATTAACTCATTAATAACCTGTCCAATTACTAACAATCGCTCCTTCTATTAACTCATTAATAACCTGATAGCTATTTAGATTATGTAATCATCTAGCTGTTTGAGATATATATAATGAAAATAATAATGATAATAACAATAATAATAGACTGTAAAGGTATTGGAATACAGTTTCACCGCTATAATGTACAGTTCATGGAGGTGAGGGGGAGGGGCTTAGGAGCAAGCAGTAGGTGTGTTCTAGGAACACCCCCAGCAGTGCATGATGGGATGGGAGAAACCAGCCAGTTATACCTTATGTTCCTTGAGCTGCTGTTCCAGTCTTTGAAGTTCATCTTTATTCTTTGTAGTTATTTGCTGCAGTGACTTGATTTCCAGTTGCTTTGCCTCGATCTCAGTCTGTAGGAGTTTAAAGTCTTTCTCCATCTTCTCCTTTCTGCGAGATTCCCTGGAGGCTTCGTTCTGGCGCATTTGGATTTCCTGTTGTAACTTTAGGAGGTCGGTAAAAAGGAAACAGGTTAAATTCACGGCGTTAGGAACATGAGATAATACCAGGAGAGAACTGATCGTCTCCCTCACCCCTGACTGCCAGGGACATATCCCAATGGTTAATCTCCCAGAACCCTAACTGCACCCCTGGGTGCACCAACCTGAGCGATGTTCTCCTGAGCCTCTTCTTTTGCAGTCTCGGCTTCCTGATGAAGGTCTGTGGCTTTCACCAGGTTTTCTCGCAGTTTCACCACCTCAGCCAGGAGGACGTCTCGCTCCTTAGTTAATTCCTCTTTCACCCCCAGCAAATCATTAACACTGCAATAGATGTGAAGACGGTTGGAGATAAAGGAAAACCAACCAACATTAACAGGACAAAATGGCCTCACCTGCTCTCGTGACCCATTGAGACTCCAGCCCCTGGTTCCACCTGCTTGGACAGTTTATCAATCTCATCGTTCAGGGAACTGATGGTCTCCTTGGCTTTCTGCTCCTTTTCATAGGCCACGTCCACCATCTTCCAGGCCTTTTCAATCTCCTAGTCAACGGAAAGATTTATAATGTATCATTGGAGATTTATAATGTATCATTGGAGATTTATAATGTATCATCTGAGATTTATAATGTATCGGAGATTTATAATGTATCGGAGATTTATAATGTATCGGAGATTTATAATTTATCTGAGATTTATAATTTATAATGTATCAGAGATTTATTATGTATCTGAGATTTATAATGTATCATCTGAGATTTATAATGTATCGGAGATTTATAATGTATCGGAGATTTATAATGTATGGGAGATTTATAATGTATCATCTGAGATTTATAATGTATAATGTATCGGAGATTTAGAATGTATAA
This sequence comes from Hymenochirus boettgeri, assembly GCA_019447015.1. Taxonomy (NCBI): domain Eukaryota; kingdom Metazoa; phylum Chordata; class Amphibia; order Anura; family Pipidae; genus Hymenochirus; species Hymenochirus boettgeri. Next base: position 88,615 of record JAACNH010000602.1, on the reverse strand, counting down.
TGTATCGGAGATTTAGAATGTATCGGAGATTTATAATGTATAATGTATCGGAGATTTATAATGTATAATGTATCGGAGATTTAGAGATTTATAATGAATAATGTATCGGAGATTAATAATGTATGGGAGATTTATAATGTATAATGTTTTGGAGATTTATAATGTATGGGAGATTTATAATTTATAATGTATCGGAGATTTATAATATATCGGAGATTTATAATGCATCGGAGATGGACAGAACAGCAGAATGGGGAATGTCCTGGTTATGGGGTAACGGGGTTTCTGTCATGTACATTATATTCCAATTGAGTCTGAACTGGAAGGGGGTGTTTGTAGCCCACAAACCTACAGTATATGGCAGATGATCACAGCGTCAGTACCCGAGTCTCACTGAGCTACACCTTGTTTTTGACATGGTACCAGGTCTTCGAAATCCAGTATCCACCCTCCATCAGGCTGGTACCCACAGATCATGGCTTGTACAGCTGTATGTGAACAGCACGGAGATCACGGCACTCACCCGTGTGCACAGACATGTGGATTTGATTTATCATGCTGTATACATAGAAACACAAAACACACTATTTACTGAGATTAGCCCATTGTTTACTATTTACTGTCTATGGCAGATTGGGACCATTGAAGTGTATTGGTCGCCCCAAACTGCCCGTAACTCCTTCTGTGAAACCATTGACCAGGATGTCTGTGGGATTCGGCTATTATATTATTAATAGATCAACTGGATTTGAAGTTTACATTCCGCTAGTCATCTGACTGGATCTCTCAATTCAGAACGATTGGTAACAGCAATGTGTCAGGGACCTCCATATAACAGCAATGTGTCAGGGGTCAGGGACCTCCATATAACAGCAAGGGGTCAGGGACCTCCATATAACAGCAAGGGGTCAGGGACCTCCATATAACAGCAATGGGTCAGGGACCTCCATATAACAGCAAGGGGTCAGGTCATAGATAGATATAGGCCACTCTTTCTGATTGCATGGAATAAATCTGCTGGCTTGCTTCAGTGTTAGGCCCCACTAGGATGTTTTGGTGTGTCTTAGCGCAGCTCTCTATGCACACCAATAGAAGTGGATGTTGATGGACCTATTATCCCCGCTGTTCTGCAATGCAATGCCGACCCTCTTTGCGGCGATACGGTCCCCATTTTTGGTGCAATAGGATTACGTCATAGGAATCTCAGCGCATGCGCAGGGTAGCTCACACGAATCTCAAAACATTGGATCGCGCTGCCTAGTTGGGCCTTATACTTTCTTGTGTACATTATCCCTCCTTTGTCACTGGGAACAGTCAAGCCAATCAGTACAGTCGGAACATGGAAAGGGGCATTATGGGTAACACTGCTCAGGACCACATACAGAGCGGCTGTGGGTTTTGGTGGATTGTGGTTATCAGATCAGGGTCGATGGGGGAAAATTACATTCACATGTTGTTATTCATTTCCCCCAGTTATGTATGTGCCATCTCAGCCACTGTAACTGTAGTTAAACTGCATCTCTCACCATAGCAGGCCGTGCTATTACCTTTTTTAGGGATGAGATGGTGCTTTGATCCTCCTGAGAAAGTTTTACAGCTGTGGCCATTTTTGCCGAATTCGCCACAATCTCTGCGTTTAGCTCTCGGCATTTTGCCATCAGACGTTTTTCATTCTCGTGCGTTTTCTTCAGGACGCTGCGCAGTTTTTCATATTCCGCTTTGACTTTCTCCAAACTGTCGTCTCCCGTGAGCTGGAGGAGAACATCCTGGAAATCTCTCTCCAGGGATTCCAACACGTCTTCTTGCACTGGCCCCTTCTCTGCCTTTTCCTGGGTGAGCAAACAGACAAACTAGGGTGATTCTGCCCTTATACCGCATGGGATATTATACAGCGTGATTACATTTGTTGTGCCGTCAATAAACAAGATTAAAGGACAACTCCACCCCCATAATAACATCTTTTAGAAAGAATGGCCTCTTTATAATATGTTGATGTATCATAGTTTGTCCAATGAATTCATTACTGTATGCCTGCTATGCTTCTGGATGCCTCATGGAAACGGAGCCATTTAGAAACATGTACTGAGCCTGTTCTGAGCCTGGGCATGCTCAGAAGAGGCAGACAGGGGATTAACATTCAGTCATTGCCTGTGATGTCAACTGTCAAATCCATAACTGACAGTTACTAACTGGAAGAACCAGGAAGCAGAAACAGGGGAAACAGGACATTGTGCAGGATTTCAGGTTAGACTTACACCTTTCACATTTCAAACTATTACCGTTTAGGGGTTTGGGGGTGATTACCTGTATGTAAGTTTTCAATTTAGGGCTGGACTTGCCCTTAAAATACCTTTTATTCTTTCTGGTTACCTATTGACTGTCTCTGCAGCTCTCCAAGGGTTAGGCCACTAGCACATTTTTACCGCGATTTGCAGTCTGTTTCCTCTTTGCCATTTTAGTTATTATATAAATTAATAGGTAGGCCCCACTGTGTGCTGCAGCTAGAAGGGTCAATCAGAATAAATGTGTTTTGGTTGGTGATTGGTCCAAGCAAATCTGGATTTATGAAGTTGTGCATTTTGTCTGCTAGTGATTATAACATTGTGGATGTGTCAGACCCACAATACAGATTGATGCCAAACCTTGCCACTTCAGATGTTTGGAAACTACAACTGCCACCATGCCTTGGCACAATGCAACAAAGGCAAGCTGGGAGTAGAGTCTAGACATCTGGAATGCCTATGTTCCACATTACTGCCATAGGCTAAACCTACCGTTACACCATAAACAGGGTGTGTATCCTACATTCCAACACTACCCTTTAAATAGGTACAGAATTGAGAAATGCACTACACAGAGCTTTACTAAGATCAGGTTCACTTCATTATCCTCCCTCAGCAGATCTGCATTGTCGGGGCTATGTATTAACAGCCAGTATCCCTTGAAATTTCATGCTACAGTATGGCGTCTCTCTCTGACAGTTATAAGTGTCTCACCCGATAACACTTTATATTACAGCAAGTATTCTCATTCTTCCCCTTAACCCTTTATAGTATACTAAGGGGTCTCTCTGTTAGCCCTATATGGTACAGTAAGGGGTCTCAGTCTGTCTGTTAACACGTTATGGTACAGTAAGGGGTCTCAGTCTGTCTGTTAACACGTTATGGTACAGTAAGGGGTCTCAGTCTGTCTGTTAACCCTTTATAGTACAGAGGGGGGTCTCATTCTACCCATTAACCCTTTATAGTACAGTAAGGGTCTCATTCTACCCATTAACCCTTTATAGTACAGTAAGGGTCTCATTCTACCCATTAACCCTTTATAGTACAGTAAGGGTCTCATTCTACCCATTAACCCTTTATAGTACAGTAAGGGTCGCATTCTACCCATTAACCCTTTATAGTACAGAGGGGGGTCTCATTCTACCCATTAACCCTTTATAGTACAGTAAGGGTCTCATTCTACCCATTAACCCTTTATAGTACAGTAAGGTTCTCATTCTACCCATTAACCCTTTATAGTACAGTAAGGGTCTCATTCTACCCATTAACCTTTTATAGTACAGTAAGGGGTCTCATTCTACCCATTAACCCTTTATAGTACAGTAAGAGGTCTCATTCTACACATTAACCCTTTATAGTACAGAGGGGGGTCTCATTCTACCCATTAACCCTTTATAGTACAGTAAGGGTCTCATTCTACACATTAACCCTTTATAGTACACTAAGGGGTCTCATTCTACCCATTAACCCTTTATAGTACACTAAGGGGTCTCATTCTACCCATTAACCCTTTATTCTACCCATTAACCCTTTATAGTACAGTAAGGGGTCTCATTCTACCCATTAACCCTTTATAGTACAGTAAGGGTCTCATTCTACCCATTAACCCTTTATAGTACAGTAAGGGTCTCATTCTACACTTTAACCCTTTATAGTACACTAAGGGGTCTCATTCTACCCATTAACCCTTTATAGTACAGTAAGGAGTCTCATTCTACCCATTATTATTATTATTATTATTATTATTATTATTATTATTGTTATTATTATTATTATTATTATTATATTATTATTGATTGATATAGCGTCAACATCTTCTGTGACGCTTTACAATTACATAGTCATACATTACATACAGGGTAATACATGTTATACAAAGTCATACATATTACATACACAGACAATACATAATATAAGTAAACAGAGTGAGGAGTTTCTTACAGCTATACTGTGAAACAATAGGAAAGAGGACCCTGCCCAAAGAGCTTACAGTCTATAGGATATGGGGGTGAGACATTAGGTTGCTGGAATCAGTAGGCTGTAAATAAAGTGGCAATGGAGTGTGACCCTTTATAGTACAGTAGGGGTCTCATTCTACCCATTAACCCTTTATAGTACAGTAGGGGTCTCATTCTACCCATTAACCCTTTATAGTACAGTAGGGGTCTCATTCTACCCATTAACCCTTTATAGTACAGTAGGGGTCTCATTCTACCACTACCCATTAACCCTTTATAGTACAGTAGGGGTCTCATTCTACCCATTAACCCTTTATAGTACAGTAAGGGTCTCATTCTACCCATTAACCCTTTATAGTACATAAGGGGTCTCATTCTACCCATTAACCCTTTATAGTACAGTAAGGGTCTCATTCTACCCATTAACCCTTTATAGTACAATAGGGATCTCATTCTACCCATTAACCCTTTATAAACAGTAAGGGTCTCATTCTACCATTAACCCTTTATAGTACATGTAAGGGTCTCATTCTACCCTAACCCTTTATAGTACAGTAAGGTCTCATTCTACCCATTAACCCTTATAGTACAGTAAGGGTCTCATTCTACCCATTACCCTTTATAGTACGTAAGGGTCTCATTCTACTATTAACCCTTTATGTACAGTAAGGGTCTCATTCTAACCCATTAACCCTTTATAGTACATAGGGGTCTCATTCTAACCCATTACCCTTTATAGTACAGTAAGGGTCTCATTCTAACCCATTAACCCTTTATAGTACAGTGGGTCTCATTCTATTCTAACCCATTAACCCTTTATAGTACAGTAAGGTCTCATTCTACACACCATTACACCCTTTATATTACAGAAGGTTCTCATTCTACCCATTAACCTTTATAGTACAGTAGGGTCTCATTCTACCCATTACCCTTTATAGTACAGTAAGGGTCTCATCTTCTCCCATTAACCCTTTATATTACAGTAAGGGTCTCATTCTACCCATTAACCCTTTATAGTACAGTAAGGGGTCTCATTCTCACCATTAACCCTTTATAGTACAGTAAGGGTCTCATTCTACCCATTACCCTTTAATTACAAGGGGTCTCATTCTATCACCCATTAACCCTTTATAGTACAGAAGGGTCTCATTCTAACCCTTACACCCTTATATACAGTAAGGAGTCTCATCTACCCATTAACCTTATAGTACAGTAAGGGGTCTCATTCTACCCATTAACCCTTTATATACAGTAGGGTCTCCATTCTACCCATTACCCCCTTTATAGTACACGTAGGGTCTCATTCTACCCTTAACCCTTTATAGTACATAGGGGTCTCATTCTACCCATTAACCCTTATAGTACAGTAGGGTCTCATTCTACCCATTAACCCTTTATAGTACAGAGGGTTCTCATTCTCCCCCATTAACCCTTATAGTACAGTAAGGGTCTCATTCTACCATTAACCCTTTATAGTACAGTAAGGTCTCATTCTACCCATTAACCCTTTAAGTACAGTAAGGGGTCTCATTCTACCCATTAACCCTTATAGTACAGTAGTCTCATTCTACCCATTAACCCTTATATTACAGTAGGGGTCTCATTCTACCCATTAACCCTTTATAGACAGTAGGGGTTCTCATTCTACCCATTAACCCTCTTATAGTACAGTAAGGGTCTCATTCTAACCCATTAACCTTTATAGTACACTAAGGGGTCTCATTCTACCCTCATTTAATTCTACTACCCATTAACCCTTTATAGTACAGTAAGGGTCTCATTCTCTACCCATTAACCCTTTATAGTACAGTAGGAGGTCTCATTCTAAACCCATCTAACCTTTATAGTACAGTAAGGGTCTCATTCTACCCATTAACCCTTTATAGTACAGTAAGGGGTTATACCCATCTATCTACACTATTAACACCCTTTATAGTACACTAAGGGGTCTCTTTCCCTAACCATTTTAACCTACCTTTACTGTACTACCAGTGCAGCCTTCGACCACAAATTCCTCGGTGGTTTCTCTTGTCTGTCGCTTTACTATCATAAGTCTATTGCTCCTTTTTAACGTCCACTTCCATAATTCCCTTGATAGTAACAAGACGCGTCTCATTCCTACCCATTAACCCTTGTGTACTCAGCGTGAGCCCAGTCATGAATTCGACTGACTTGAACTTCGTCGTTATTACTATGCTTGTTACTTTTTCAGTTACAGTTCCCAGTAGTAACGGCCCTTGTTTAATATGTTCCTAGGCAGTTGGCTCATTGAACTTGAAATCAGGGGAGTCGTATTAGGAAGTGCTATCAAAATTACCTAATAGCCACATGTACATCCACTATTCTACAAACTGTGATTATTAAATACCCATTAACCCTTATGAACATAAGTAATGGTCTCACTATCTACCTATATAACATTGATATGAGTATAACTAAAGTCATTCCATTCACTATTAATTTATCATCCATCACGGTATAGCCTGCTTAATATTCAGCCCATCCAGTCACGTATCCTGTAACTAGTTCATCGAGTATCATCCGGTACGGTGTATCTATACCGTCACTATCATTCATCCAGGTACCTGTAGATACCTGGTCCTGTACTAATTCATGCCATACCAGGTCACGGCTTATATCTGTCTCTTGCGAATTCACCATTCCCTCTAGCTTTTGCGTCCATCTAGGTCATGTTATATGTCCTGTAAATTCATTATCCAGGCCGGTTATATGCTTGTAATTCCATCCTCATCCACGATCCACTGTATAATCTGTAATAGTCATTCCATCCTCAGGCACGGTATAGTCGTTAACTTATCTTTACTACATCCAATGATCCTATAGACTTTAATACTTCATTTCATTCCTATTATCACGGTATATCCTCATATGCACTCTATTTCCATCAGGTCATACGGTAATATCTGTGTACTATATTCATTCACTCCATGTCATCGATATTATCTGTAATATTCATCCATCCAGGTCATGGTATATTCTGTAATATTCATCCATCTAGGTCAGGTTTATATCTGTAGTATTCATCATTCCTCCAGGTCCCGGTAATATACCTCTGTGTAATATTCATTCATCCACGGTCACGTGTACTATCTGTTCAATTCATATTCATTTTCATCCCGGTCACGGTAATACTCTGTAATATTCAACTTCTCCAGGTCACGGTATATCCGTAATATCATTCCATGCCTTTCTCCATTCAGTCACGGTATATCTGTAATATTCATTCATCAGGTCACGGTATATCTGTAATATTCAATCCCCCATCCAGTGTCATGGTATATCTGTTAATATTCATTCCATCCAGTGTCACTGAGTCATCATCCAGTCAGATTGTCATTTCATACCAGGTCATCGGTATATTCTGTAATATTCATCCCATCCAGGTCACACTGGTTACATCTGTATATATCTCATTCATCGCAGGTCACGGTATATCTCGTAATATTCATCATCCAGGTCACGGTAATATTCTGTAATATTCATCATCATCATCTCAGGTTATCGTAACCAGTCTAATCTCAGTCTTTCGTTATCTATTTCATATCATCCATCAGGTCACGGTATATCTGTAATTTTTCATCCTCATCGTCACGTATCTCTCTGTAATTATTCATTATGTCCATATCCAGGTCACGGTATATATCTGATATTCATCCATCCGTGTCCGGTTATACTGTAATATGTACTCATCCATCCAGGTCACGGTATATCTGTAATTTCATCCATCCAGGTCTGGTATATCTGTAATATTCATTCCATCCAGGTCACGGTATATCTGTAATTTCTTCATTATCCAGGTCACTGGTATATCTGTAATATTCCTTCATCCAGGTCACGGTATATTCTGTAATATTCATCATCCGGTCACGGTATATCTCGTATTATTCATTCATTCCAGGTTCACGTATATCTGTAATATCTTCATTCATCCAGGTCACGGTATATCTGTAACACTTCATCCATCCAGTGTCATGGTATTCTGTAATATTCATCCATCCAGGTCACGGATATCATGTAATATCATCTCCATCCAGGTCACGGTATATCTGTAAATATTCATCCATCCCCAGGTCCACGGTATACTCCTCTCTGTAATTATTTATTCATCTCCAGTCACGTATATCTGTAATATTCATTCATCCAGGTCACGGTATATCTGTATATTCATTCATCCAGGTCACGGTATTATCTGTAATATTCATTCATCAGGTCACGTATATCTGTAATATTCATCCATCCAGGTCACGGTATATCTGTAATATTCATGCTCATCCAGGTCACGGTATATCTGTAATTCATTCATCCATCCAGTCCGTATACTCTGTAATATTCATTCCATCCCATGGTCATGGTATCCTCTGAATATTCATCTCCATCCAGGTCACGTTATATCTGTAATATATTCATCCCATCCAGTCTACGGTATATCTGTAATATTCATTTTCCTATTTGCCCATGGTCACGGTATATCTGTAATCTATTCATTCATCCAGGTCCGGTATTCTGTATTATCATCACCAGGTCAAGGTAATCATCTGTAATTATTCAATCTCTCGATTCATATGTATTCATTCATCCATCCGTGTCACGGTATATCTGTAATATTCATCCATCCAGGTCACGGTATATCTGTAATAGTTCATTCATCCAGGTCACGGTATATCTGTAATATTCATCCCCTTCCAGGCTAGGTCCGGTATATCGAATATTCATTCATCCAGTCACGTATATCTCTGTAATATTCATTCATCCTCCAGGTCACGGTATATCTGTAATATTCATTCCATCCAGGTCACGGTATATCTGTAATATTCTTCATCCAGGTCAGGGGTATATCTGTATCATTTCATCCATCCAGTCACGGTATACTCTGTAATATTCATCCTCCAGGTCACGGTATATTCTGTAATATTCATTCATCCAGGTCACGGTATATCTGTTAATATTCATTCATCCAGGTCACGGTATATCTGTATATTCATTCATCCAGGTCACGGTATATCTGTATATTCATTCATCCAGGTCACGGTATTGTAATATTCATTCACTCCAGGTCCACGGTATATCTGTAATTTCAATCCTCCATCCGGTCACGGTATATCTGTATTCATTCATCCAGGTCACGGTATATTCTGTAATATTCATTTCATCCAGTTCACGTATTGTAATATTCATTCATCCAGGTCACGTATATCGTACATTCATTCTATCCATCCAGGTCAGGTATATCTGTAATATGCATTCATCCAGGTCACGGTATCATCTGCAAGGTATTCATTTCATCCAGGTCAAGGTATATCTGTAATGATTCATCCATCGGGTGTCACAGGTATATCTGTTAATATTCATTCATCCAGTCACGGTATATCTGTATATTCATTCATCCAGGTCACGGTGTATTGTAATATTCATCTCATCCAGATCACGGTATATCTGTAATATTCATTCATCCAGTCACGGTATATCGTAATATTCTTTCATCCAGTCCGGTATATCTGTAATCTATTCATCATCCGTCATCACGGTATGATCTGTAATATTCATTCCATCCAGGTCACGGTATATCTGTAATTTTCATCCTCCATCCAGGTCATGGTGTATCTGTAATATTCATTATCCAGGTCAGGTATTTCTGTAATATTTATCCATCCAGGTCACGGTATATCTGTAATATTCATCCTCCAGGTCAACGGTATATTCTGTAATATTCATCCATCCGGGTACACGTATAGGGGGTCATACTATCATTCATCCTCACGTATATTCTGTTTAAATCTATCGCAGGTCAGTCTACGTAATGTTAATCCATCCAGGTCATGGTATATCTGTATATTCATTCATCCAGGTCACGGTGATATCTGTAATATTCATTCATCCAGGTCACGTATATCTGTAATATTCATCCATCCAGGTCACGGGTATATCTTGTCAATATTCATTGCAGTCCAGGTCCACGTCGTATATCTTAATATTCATTCACCAGGTCACGGTATATATCATTTCATATCATCCACCTCCAGGTCACGGTATAGTCTGTACTATTCATCATCCAGGCAATATATTTGTATATTCATTCATCCAGGTCACGGTATATCTGCAATAGTTCATTTCATCATAGGTCACGGTATATCTGTAATGTTTCATCATCATCCAGGCACGGTATATCTGTATATTCATTCATTCCATTTCACGGTAATATGTAATATATTTCATTCATCCATGATCACGGTATATTCTTTAATATTCATTGTCCAGGTCACGGTATATCTGTAATATTCATTCATCCAGGTCACTGTATATCTGTAATTTCATTCATCCAGGTCACGGTATATCTCTTAATATTCATTCATATCCAGGTCACGGTATATCTGTAATATTCATCCATCCATTCACGGTATATCGTAATATTCATCCATCCAGTTCACGGTATATCTGTAATATTTATTCATCCACCAGGTCACGGTATATCTGTAATATTTATCCATCCAGGTCACGGTATATCTGTAATATTCATCCATCCAGGTCATGGTATATCTTAATATTCATCCATCCGGTCACGGTATATCTGTATATCATCCATCCAGGTCACGGTATATCTGTAATATTCATCCATCCGGTCATGGTGTATCTGTATATTCATTCATCCAGGTCATGGTATTCTGTAATACTTTTCCTCCGGTCACGATATCTGTAATTTCTCCATCCAGTCACGGTATACTGTAATATTCATCTCCGGGTACGTATTCATAATTCATATCCATGTCACGGTATACTGTAATTTCATCCATCCAGTCATGGTATATCTGTAATAATCCATCCAGGTCATGTTATCTGTAATTCTTCACCAGTCACGGTATATCTGTAATTAATAAATCTACCCTATCGGTGCAATAAATCAACCCTATCGGGCAATAAATCTACCCTATCGGGGCAATGAATTAACCCAATCGGGGCAATAAATCACCGTATTGGGGCAATAAATCTACCCTATCGGGCAATAAATCAACCCGGTAGGGGCAATAAATCAACCCTATCGGTGCAATAAATCTACCCTGTAGGGGCAATAAATCTACCCTATAGGGGCAATGAATCAACCCTATTGGGGCAATAATACTACCCTATAGGGGCAATAAATCAACCCTATAGGGGCAATAAATCAACCCCATCGGGGCAATAAATCAACCCTATCGGTGCAATAAATCTACCCTATAGGGGCAATAAATCTACCCTATAGGGCAATAAATTAACCCTATCAGGGCAATAAATTAACCCTATCAGGGCAATAAATCAACTCTATCGGTGCAATAAATCAACCCTATCGGGGCAATAAATCTACCCTATAGGGGCAATAAATCAACCTTATCGGGAAATAAATCAACCATATAGGGGCAATAAATCAACCTTATCGGGGCAATAAATCTACCCATAGGCGCAATAAATCAACCCTAACGGGCAAAAAATCAACCCTATAGGGCTAATAAATCAACCCTATCGGGGCAATAAATCTACCCTATCGGGGCAATAAATCAACCCTATCGGGGCAATATATCAACCCTATCGGTGCAATAAATCTACCCTATAGGGGCAATAAATCTACCCTATAGGGGCAATAAATTAACCCTATCGGGGCAATAAATAAACTCTATCGGTGCAATAAAGCTACCCTATCGGGGCAATAAATCTACCCTATAGGGGCAATAAATCAACCCTATCGGGGCAAAAAATCAACCCTGACGGGGCAATAAATCTACACTATAGGGGCAATAAATGAACCCTATAGGGGCAATAAATCAAACCTATCGGGGCAATAAATCTACCCTATCGGGGCAATAAATCACCCCAATTTGGGGCAATAAATCAACCCTATCGTTGCAATAAATCTACCCGGTAGAGGCAATAAATCTACCCTGTCGGGACAATAAATCAACCCTATTGGACAATAAATCTATCCTATAGGGGCAATAAATCAACCCTATAGGGGCAGTAAATCTACTCTATAGGGGCAATAAATCAACCCTATAGGGGCAATAAATCAACCCTATCGGGACAATAAATCAACCCTATTGGACAATAAATCTACCCTATAGGGGCAATAAATCAACCTTATCGGGAAATAAATCAACCATATAGGGGCAATAAATCAACCTTATCGGGGCAATAAATCTACCCTATAGGGGCAATAAATCAACCCTAACAGGGCATAAATAACCTTAGGGCTAATAAATCAACCCTATCGGGAATAAATCTACCCTATCGGGGCAATAAATCAACCCTATCGGGGCAATAAATCAACCCTATCGGTGCAATAAATCTACCCTATAGGGGCAATAAATCTACCCTATAGGGGCAATAAATTAACCCTATCGGGGCAATAAATAAACTCTATCGGTGCAATAAAGCTACCCTATCGGGGCAATACATCTACCCTATAGGGGCAATAAATCAACCCTATCGGGGGAAAAAATCAACCCTGACGGGGCAATAATTCTACCCTATAGGGGCAATAAATGAACCCTATAGGGGCAATAAATCAAACCTATCGGGGCAATAAATCTACCCTATCGGGGCAATAAATCAACCCAATTCGGGGCAATAAATCAACCCGGTAGAGGCAATAAATCTACCCTGTCGGGACAATAAATCACCCTATTGGACAATAAATCTATCCTATAGGGGCAATAAATGAACCCTATAGGGGCAATAAATCAAACCTATCGGGGCAATAAATCTACCCTATCGGGGCAATAAATCAACCCAATTCGGGGCAATAAATCAACCCTATCGGTGCAATAAATCTACCCGTAGAGGCAATAAATCTACCCTGTCGGGACAATAAATCAACCCTATTGGACAATAAATCTATCCTATAGGGGCAATAAATCAACCCTATAGGGGCAGTAAATCTACTCTATAGGGGCAATAAATCAACCCTATAGGGGCAATAAATCAACCCTATCGGGACAATAAATCAACCCTATTGGACAATAAATCTACCCTATAGGGGCAATAAATCAACCCTATCGAGACAATAAATCAACCCTATTGGAAAATAAATCTATCCTATAGGGGCAATAAATCAACCCTATAGGGGCAATAAATTAACCCTATCGGGCAATAAATCTACTCTATAGGGGCAATAAATCAACCCTATTGGACAATAAATCAACCCTATTGGGACAATAAATCAACCCTATTGGACAATAAATCTAACCTATAGGGGCAATAATCACCCTATTGGACATAAATCTACCCTATAGGGGCAATAAATCACCCTATAGGGCATAAACAACCCAATCGGGGCAAATAATCAACCCTAATGGGGCAATAAATCTACCCTATAGGGGCATAAATCACCCTATAGGGGCAATAAATCAAACCTATCTCGCAATAATCTACCTATCAGGGCTAATCAACCCAATTCGGGGCAATAAATCACCCTATCGTGCAATAAATTTACCCCGTAGAGGCAATAAATCTACCCTGTCGGGACATAAATCAACCCTATTGGACAATAAATCTATACTATAGGGCATAAATAACCCTATAGGGGCAAAATCTACTCTATAGGGGATAATCAACCCTATAGGGGCAATAAATCACCCTATTGGGACATAAATCAACCCTATTGGACAATACATCTACCCTATATGGGCATAAATCACCCTATCGGGACATAAATCTACCCTATAGGGGCAATAAATCACCCTATGATAAAATAACCATCATAAAACCTAAAAAATCATACAATAGGGGCAATAATCAACCCCTAAGGGCAATAAATCACCCTAGGGGCAATAAATCTACTCTATGGGGCAATAATCAACCCTATCGGGACAATAATCAACCCTATTGGACAATAAATCTACCCTATAGGGGCAATAAATCAACCCTATAGGGCAATAAACAACCCAACCCATCGAGACAATAAATCAACCCTATTGGAAATAAATCTATCCTATAGGGGCAATAAATCACCCTATAGGGGCAATAAATTAACCCTATCGGGGCAATAAATCTACTCTAAGGGCAATAAATCAACCCTATTGGACAATAAATCAACCCTATGCGGGACAATAAATCAACCCTATTGGACAATAAATCTAACCTATAGGGGCAATAAATCAACCCTATTGACAATAATCTACCCTTAGGGGCAATAATCACCCTATCGGGCAATAATTCAACCTATTGGACAATAATCTACACTATAGGGGCAATAAATCAACCTTATCGGGGCAATAAATCAACCCTATCGGGACAATAAATCTACCCTATAGGGGCAATAAATCAACCCAATCGGGGCAATAAATCAACCCTAATGGGGCAATAAATCTACCCTATAGGGGCAATAAATCAAACCCATAGGGGCAATAAATCAAACCTATCGGGGCAATAAATCTACCCTATCAGGGCAATAAATCAACCCAATTCGGGGCAATAAATCAACCCTATCGGGTGCAATAAATTTATCCCCGTAGAGCAATAAATCTACCCTGTCGGGACAATAAATAAACCCTATTGGACAATAAATCTATCCTATAGGGGCAATAAATAAACCCCATAGGGGCAATAAATCTACTCTATAGGTGCAATAAATCAACCCTATAGGGGCAATAAATCAACCCTATCGGGACATTAAATCAACCCTATTAGACAATAAATCTACCCTATAGGGGCAATAAATCAACCCTATAGGGCAATAAATCTACCCCTATGGCAAATAATCACCCTATCGGGGCAATAAATCTACTCTAGAGGGCAATATCACCCTATTGGACCATAAATCAACCCTATCGGGACAATAAATCAACCATATTGGACAATAAATCTACCCTATAGGGGCAATAAATCTACCCTATAGGGGCAATAAATTAACCCTATCAGGGCAATAAATCAACTCTATCGGTGCAATAAATCAACCCTATCGGGGCAATAAATCTACCCTATAGGGGCAATAAATCAACCTTATCGGGAAATAAATCAACCATATAGGGGCAATAAATCAACCTTATCGGGGCAAATAAATCTACCCTATAGGGGCAATAAATCAACCCTAAAGGGCAATAATCAACCCTATAGGGGCAATAAATCAACCCTATCGGGGCAATAAATCTACCCTATCGGGGCAATAAATCAACCCTATCGGGGCAATAAATCTACCCTATCGGGGCAAATAATCAACCCATCGGGCAATACTCAACCCTATTGGGGCAATAATCAACCCTATCGTGGCATAATCTACCCTATAGGGGCAATAAATCTACCCTATAGGGGCAATAAATTAACCCTATTGGGGCAATAAATCAACTCTATCGGTGCAATAAAGCTACCCTATCGGGGCAATAAATCTACCCTATAGGGGCAATAAATCAACCCTATCGGGGCAATAAATCTACCCTATCGGGGCAATAAACAACCCTATCGGGGCAATAAATCAACCCTATTGGGGCAATAAATCAACCCTATCGGTGCAATAAATCTACCCTATAGGGGCAATAAATCTACCCTATAGGGGCAATAAATTAACCCTATTGGGGCAATAAATCAACTCTATCGGTGCAATAAAGCTACCCTATCGGGGCAATAAATCTACCCTATAGGGGCAATAAATCAACCCTATCGGGGCAAAAAACCAACCCTGACGGGGCAATAAATCTTCCCTATAGGGGCAATAAATGAACCCTATAGGGGCAATAAATCAAGCCTATCGGTGCAATAAATCTACCCTATCGGGCAATAAATCAACCCAATTCGGGGCAATAAATCAACCCTATCGTGCAATAAATCTACCCGGTAGAGGCAATAAATCTACCCTGTCGGACAATAAATCAACCCTATTGGACAATAAATCTATCCTATAGGGGCAATAAATCAACCCTATAGGGGCAATAAATCTACTCTATAGGGGCAATAAATCAACCCTATAGGGGCAATAAATCAACCCTATCGGGACAATAAATCAACCCTATTGGACAATAAATCTACCCATAGGGGCAATAAATCAACCCTATAGGGGCAATAAATCAACCCTATCGAGACAATAAATCAACCCTATTGGAAAATAAATCTATCCTATAGGGGCAATAAATCAACCCTATAGGGGCAATAAATCTACTCTATAGGGGCAATAAATCAACCCTATAGGGGCAATAAATCAACCCTATCGGGACAATAAATCAACCCTATTGGACAATAAATCTACCCTATAGGGGCAATAAATCAACCCTATAGGGGCAATAAATTAACCCTATCGGGACAATAAATCAACCCTATTGGACAATAAATCTAACCTATAGGGGCAATAAATCAACCCTATTGGACAATAAATCTACCCTATAGGGGCAATAAATCAACCCTATCGGGGCAATAAATGAACCCTATCGCGGCAATAATCAACCCTATCGGGGCAATAAATCAACCCTATAGGGGCAATAAATAAACCCTATCAGGGACAATAAATCAACCCTGTAGGGGCAATAAATCAACCCTATCGGTGCAATAAATCTACCCTATCAGGGCAATAAATCAACCCTATAGGGGCAATAAATCAACCCAATCGGGGCAATAAATCAACCCTATAGGGGCAATAAATCAACCCTATCGGGACAATAAATCAACCCTATTGGACAATAAATCTACCCTATCGGTGCAATAAATCTACCCTATCAGGGCAATAAATCAACCCTATAGGGGCAATAAATCAACCCAATCGGGGCAATAAATCAACCCTATAGGGGCATAAAATCACCCTATCGGGACAATAAATCAACCCTATTGGCCAATAAATCTACCCTATAGGGGCAATAATCAACCCTATAGGGGCAATAAATCAACCCTTCGAGACAATAAATCAACCCTATTGGAAAATAAATCTATCCTATAGGGCAATAAATCAACCCTATCGAGACAATAAATCAACCCTATTGGACAATAAATCTATCCTATAGGGGCAATAATCAACCCTATAGGGGCAATAAATCAACCCTATAGGGGCAATAAATCAACCCTATCGGGGGCAATAAATCTACTCTATAGGGGCAATAAATCAACCCTATTGGACAATAATCAACCCTATCGGGACAATAAATCAACCCTATTGGACAATAAATCTAACCTATAGGGGCAATAAATCAACCCTATTGGACAATAAATCTACCCTATAGGGGCAATAATCAACCCTATCGGGGCAATAAATCAACCCTATCGGTACAATAAATCTACCTATAGGGCTATAAATCAACCCTATCGGGGCAATAAATCAACCCTATCGGGACAATAAATCTACCCTATAGGGGCAATAAATCAAACCTATCGCGGCAATAATGAACCCTATCGGGGCAATAAATCCCCCTATAGGGGCAATAAATCAACCCTATCGGGCAATAAATCAACCCTGTAGGGGCAATAAATCAACCCTATCGGTGCAATAAATCTACCCTATCGGGGCAATAAGTCAACCCTATAGGGGCAATAAATCAACCCAATCGGGGCAATAAATCAACCCTAATGGGGCAATAAATCTACCCTATAGGGGCAATAAATCAACCCGATCGGGACAATAAATCAACCCTAGCGGGACAATAAATCAACCCTATTGGGGCAATAAATCTACCCTATAGGGGCAATAAATCAACCCTATAGGGGCAATAAATCAACCCTATAGGGGCAATAAATCAACCCTCGTACAGTAGGGGTCTCATTCTACCCATTAACCCTTTTATAGTACAGTAGGGGTCTCATTCTACCATTACCCTTTATAGTACAGTACGGGTCTCATTCTCCCATTAACCCTTTATAGTACAGCACAGGGGTCTCATTCTACCCATTAACCCTTTATAGTACAGTAGGTGTCTCATTCTACCCATTAACCCTTTATAGTACAATAGGGATCTCATTCTACCCATTAACCCTTTATAGTACAGTAAGGGGCCTCATTCTACCCATTAACCCTTTATAGTACAGTAAGGGTCTAATTCTACCCATTAACCCTTTATAGTACAGTAGGGGTCTCATTCTACCCATTAACCCTTTATAGTACAGTAGGGGTCTCATTCTACCCATTAACCCTTATGTACAGTAGGGTCTCATTCTACCCATTACCCTTATAGTACAGTAGGGTCTCATTCTACCCATTAACCCTTATAGTACAGTAGGGTCTCATTCTACCCATTAACCCTTTATAGTACAGTAGGGGTCTCATTCTACCCATTAACCCTTTATAGTACAGTAGGGGTCTCATTCTACCCATTAACCCTTTATAGTACAGTAGGGGTCTCATTCTACCCATTAATCCTTTATAGTACAGTAGGGTCTCATTCTACCCATTAACCCTTTATAGTACAGTAGGGGTCTCATTCTACCAATTAAACCCTTTATAGTACAGTAAG
This sequence comes from Hymenochirus boettgeri, assembly GCA_019447015.1. Lineage (NCBI taxonomy): Eukaryota > Metazoa > Chordata > Amphibia > Anura > Pipidae > Hymenochirus > Hymenochirus boettgeri. The sequence continues at coordinate 69,967 of JAACNH010000602.1, read as the reverse complement.
GGTCTCATTCTACCCATTAAACCCTTTATAGTACAGTAAGGGTCTCTTTCTACCCATTAACCCTTTATAGTACAGTAAGGGTCTCATTCTACCCATTAACCCTTTATAGTACAGTAGGGGTCTCATTCTACCCATAACCCTTTATAGTACAGTAGGGGTCTCATTCTACCCATTAACCCTTTATAGTACAGTAAGGGTCTCATTCTACCCATTAACCCTTTTATAGTACAGTAAGGGGTCTCATTCTACCCATTAACCCTTTATAGTACAGTAGGGGTCTCATTCTACCCATTAACCCTTTATAGTACAGTAAGGAGTCTCATTCTACCCATTAACCCTTTATAGTACAGTAAGGGGTCTCATTCTACCCATTAACCCTTTATAGTACAGTAAGGGTCTCATTTTCACATTACCCTTTATAGTACATAGGGGTCTCATTCTACCCATTAACCCTTTATAGTACACTAAGGGTCTCTTTCTAACCATTAACCCTTTATTCTACCCATTAACCCTTTATAGTACAGTAAGGGGTCTCATTCTACCCATTAACCCTTATAGTACAGTAAGGGTCTCATTCTACCCATTAACCTTTATAGTACAGTAAGGGTCTCATTCTACACTTTAACCCTTTATAGTACACTAAGGGGTCTCATTCTACCCATTAACCCTTATTAGTACAGTAAGGAGTCTCATTCTACCCATTATTATTATTATTATTATTATTATTATTATTGTTATTATTATTATTATTATATTATTATTGATTGATATAGCGTCAACATCTTCTGTGACGCTTTACAATTACATAGTCATACATTACATACAGGGTAATACATGTTATACAAAGTCATACATATTAATACACAGACATACATAATATAAGTAAACAGAGTGAGGAGTTCTTACAGCTATACGTGAAACAATGGAAGAGGACCCTGCCCAAAGAGCTTACAGTCTAGAGAGATGGGGGTGAGCATTAGGTTGCTGGAATCAGTAGGCTGTAAATAAGTGGCAAAGGAGTGTGACCCTTATAGTACAGTAGGGGTCTCATTCTACCCATAACCCTTTATAGTACAGTAGGGGTCTCATTTCCTAATCCTTATAGTACAGTAGGGGTATCTTCTACCATTAACCCTTTATAGTACAGTAGGGGTCTCATTCTACCCATTAACCCTTTATAGTACAGTAAGGGTCTATTCTACCCATTAACCCTTTATAGTACAGCAGGGGTCTCATTCTACCCATTAACCCTTTATAGTACAGTAGGTGTCTCATTCTACCCATTAACCCTTTATAGTACAATAGGGTCTCATTCTACCCATTAACCCTTTATAGTACAGTAAGGGCCTCATTCTACCCATTAACCCTTTATAGTACAGTAAGGGTCTAATTCTACCCATTAACCCTTTATAGTACAGTAGGGGTCTCATTCTACCCATTAACCCTTTATAGTACAGTAGGGGTCTCATTCTACCCATTAACCCTTTATAGTACAGTAAGGGTCTCATTCTACCCATTAACCCTTTATAGTAACAGTAGGGGTCTCATTCTACCCCTTAACCTTTATAGTACGTAAGGGTCTCATTCTACCCATTAACCCTTTATAGTACAGTAGGGGTCTCATTCTACCCATTAACCCTTTATAGTACAGTAGGGTCTCATTCTACCCATTAACCCTTTATAGTACAGTAGGGGTCTCATTCTACCCATTAACCTTATAGATACAGTAGGGGTCTCATTCTACCCATTAACCCTTTATAGTACAGTAGGGGTCTCTCATTCTACCATTAACCCTTATAGTACAGTAAGGGTCTATTCTACCCATTAACCCTTTATAGTACACTAAGGGTTCTTTCTACCCATAACCCTTATAGTACAGTAGGAGTCTCATTCTACCCATTAACCCTTTATAGTAACAGTAGGGGTCTCATTCTACCCATTAACCTTTATAGTACAGTAGGGGTCTCATTCTACCCATTAACCCTTTATAGTACAGTAAGGAGTCTCATTCTACCCATTAACCCTTTATAGTACAGTAAGGGGTCTCATTCTACCCATTAACCCTTTATAGTACAGTAGGGTCTCATTCTACCCATTAACCCTTTATAGTACAGTAAGGGTCTCATTCTACCCATAACCTTTATAGTACAGTAAGGGTCTCATTCTACCCATTAACCCTTTATAGTACAGTAAGGGTCTCATCTACCATTAACCTTTATAGACAGTAAGGGTCTTCCATTCTACCCATTTTAACCCTTTTATAGTACAGTAAGGGGTCTCATTCTAACCCATTAACCCTTTATAGTACAGTAAGGGTCTCATTCTACCCATTAACCCTTTTATAGTACAGTAGGGGTCTCTTCTACCCATTAACCCTTTATAGTACAGTAAGGGTCTCTTTCTACCCATTAACCCTTTATAGTACAGTAAGGGTCTCTTCTACCATTAACCTTATAGTACATAGGTCTCATTATACCCATTAACCCTATAGTACAGTAAGGAGTCTCATTCTACCCATTAACCTTTATAGTACAGTAGGGTCTCATCTCACCCATAACCCTTTATAGTACAGTAAGGGTCTCATTCTACCCATTAACCCTTTATAGTACAGAAGGGTCTCATTCTACCCATTAACCCTTTATAGTACAGTAAGGGTCTCATTCTACCCATTAACCTTTATAGTACAGTAAGGAGTCTCATTCTAACCATTACCCTTTATAGTACAGTAAGGGTCTCTTCTACCCATTAACCTTATAGTACAGGAAGGGTCTCTTTCTACCCACTAAACCCTTTATAGTACAGTAAGGGTCTCATTCTACCCATTAACCCTTTATAGTACAGTAAGGAGTCTCATCTCTACCCATTAACCCCTTATAGTACGTTAAGGGGTCTCATTACCCCATTAACCCTTTATAGTACAGTAAGGGTCTCATTCTAACCCATTAACCCTTTATAGTACAGTAAGGGTCTCATTCTACCCATTAACCCTTTTAGTACACAGGGTCTCTTCTACCATTAACCCTTTTAGTACAGTAAGGGTCTCTTCTACCCATTAACCCTTTATAGTACAGTAAGGGTCTCATTCTACCCATTAACCCTTTATAGTACACGTAAGGGGTCTCATTTACCATTAACCCTTTATAGTATCGGGGCAATAAATCTACTCTATAGGGGCAATAAATCAACCCTATCGGGACAATAAATCAACCCTATTGGACAATAAATCTACCCTATTGGACAATAAATCAACCATATCGGGGCAATAAATCAACCCTATCGGGGCAATAAATCTACCCTATAGGGGCAATAAATCAACCCTATCGGGAAATACATCTACTCTATAGGGGCAATAAATCTTCCCTATAGGGGCAATAAATCAACCCTATTGGACAATAAATCTACCCTATTGGACAATAAATCAACCCTATCGGGGAAATAAATCAACCGTATAGGGGCAATAAATCAACCCTATTGGACAATAAATCTACCCTATCGGGGAAATAAATCTACTCTTTAGGGGCAATAAATCTACCCTATAGGGGCAATAAATCAACCCTATCGGGACAATAAATCAACCCTATCGGGACAATAAATCAACCCTATCGGGGAAATAAATCTACTCTATAGGGGCAAGAAATCTACCCTATAGGGGCAATAAATCAACCCTATCGGGACTATAATTCAACCCTATCGGGACAATAAATCAACCCTATTGGACAATAAATCAACCCTATCGGGGAAATAAATCTACTCTATAGGGGCAATAAATCTACCCTATAGGGCCAATAAATCAACCCTATTGGACAATAAATCAACCCTATCGGGGCAATAAATCTACCCTATCGGGGCAATAAATCAACCCTATCGGGGCAATAAATCAACCCTATCGGGGCAATAAATCAACCCTATAGGGGCAATAAATCTACTCTATAGGGGCAATAAATCAACCCTATCGGGGAAATAAATCTACTCTATAGGGGCAATAAATCTACCCTATCGGGGCAATAAATCAACCCTATCGGGGCAATAAATCTACCCTATAGGGGCAATAAATCTACTCTATAGGGGCAATAAATCAACCCTATCGGGGAAATAAATCTACCCTATCGGGGCAAGTTATCAGACGTTATCAATAGATCATTAAATAATTATCACTATTGTTTCATTTTATTTTCCCTTGATTGGCATTTCTGATTGACAATCGTTACAATTGATGATGTAATTTCGAATTCTCCCGCGTGGGCATTCCCTCTTTGCCAGCCTGTGGGCATTTTGCCAAAACAAAGATGGCAACTTCCACCTCCACCACGTGTAGCCATGTGATCCCCATCCTCTGCCCTGCTACAATGCTGCACAGCAAATGGAGAACGCGAGGACCAGACAGCAACGTGGAGACATCCCGGGGCCGCCTCCTGGGCCAAGGTCTGGGAACCCTTTCCCTGCCCTGCTCAACCAAGAAAGGTCCTATCCCCCATCACATGTCTGTGTTACCCTCATGCACCTGACACATCACAATGTCACATTCCCAGAGCTCTCATGTTGGTGCATCATGTCAACTGGAGAATTCTGTCCATTACATGAGCATGTTTATTACTGAATCATACGTGTCCCATGGAGTCACAATCACATCAGTGAACATTATATGATGCATGTTCTTATCATGTGCTTGTGTAAATATTTAGGTGTGTTAAGTAAATGTCCATTATCCCAGCTGTGTTGTTTCTGTACATACCAGGAGTCACCTTCACTATTCACATGATGTTTCCCTATTGGATGTGGATGGACAGCAAATAGTCCAAAGGGAAAATAAAGGTCAATAATCTGATTAAATGGGAAGCTCAGGGAATAGTGATCATGATATAGTGTCATTTAATATAGGGAATAGTGACCATGATATAGTGTCATTTAATATAGGGAATAGTGACCATGATATAGTGTCATTTAATATAGGGAATAGTGACCATGATATAGTGTCATTTAATATAGGGAATAGTGACTATGATATAGGGTCATTTAATTTAGGGAATAGTGATCATGATATAGTGTCATTTAATAATTTAATATAGGGTCATTTAATGATTTAATATATGCTGTGACTGTTATAATGTACATGTTTACTCCGTGTTGTGACTGTTATAATGTACACGTTTACTCCGTGCTGTGACTGTTATAATGTACATGTAATCTGATCTCTTCCTCTATTGGGCGGAATCGCAGTTAGGAGGGAAATTGAAATATTCTGGGTAAGAACATTAAACGCAGGAAGTGCGTCTGACGTCCAGGAAGGGAGGAACGGACACATAAAGGGCAGAATGTCAATGCTCCCAGGGTTTACAGTTACACGGAGTATTAATTAACATTAATTAGACTTGTAAAGATTTAACAAATCTTTAATTCCACCGTCTGTGCCCATTCACTTCAGTTTTCTATGCAGAGGTCACTGAGATGCAGTTCTAAACAATTACATCCCCATTATGTAAAGAGTCACTATAGCTAAAGTGGTTTCACTTGTCCTTTAATTGTCCCAGTGACGGGAAGGTTGGATAAAGCTACAGAAAATCATAATTTAATGTATTTGTATGCGCTGGCAAAAATGGCCAATGACACAGCAGCGCCTTTTTATGCGTTTATTTTCCCCGTAAAGTTTAGTCGAATGCGTTATCGCAGGTAAGTGCAGCTCGCAGTGCATTAGGAGTTCGCAGTGTGTGAAAACGCCGTTGTGTGACCGGTATTATGGCATTCCTGTACAAAATCAATATGTTTGCTTTCTAACTACGAATCCCTTAGCGGAAATGCGTGTGAACAAAGCCACAAGCTTATTATAAATATCATTAATTTGGCTTGAAAAAGACAAATTACTGTTCATTCTATTTCTTCTTCTTCTTCTTCTTCTTCTTCTTCTTCTTCTTCTTCTTCTTCTTCTTCCGTTTTATTCTTCCGCTTTTTTGGACCGTATCTCCTCCCACAGTTTTGGAGCTAGAGACATGAAATTCGGTACAGACGTGCGGGGCATATAGGAGAAGTGTGCTGTCTTCTAGCTAAGGAATCCGCGGAAGCGTTACGGCGTTATCGGCGAATTTCCGGACATTTTTTCCCATAGACTATAATGGTAACAATCCTCAAATGTGGATATTTCAAAACAGTTTTTTTCATGGTCATAAATAAAAATGGTGATACCCCCAACCCCCCCCCCACACAGACCCAGGTACACCCACCTACTGACCTACCTTTCCATTCCCATGGAAGCCATATTTAAAGGGTAACTAAAGTCAAAAAAACTAATTTAGATTTATCCTCAATAAAAGATAGTTTTATGGTTATAAACACAAAAAAGACATACCCCCTCAACCAGACCCAGGAACACACACCTACTGATTTACTTATCCATTACTGTGGCAGCCATACTTAAAGGATAACTAAAGTAAAAAAACTTATTTAGATTTATCCTCAATAAAAAATAGTTTTATGGTTGTAAACACAAAAAAGACATACCCCTTCAACCAGACCCAGGTACACACACCTACTGATCTACTTATCCATTACTGTGGCAGCCATACTTAAAGGGTAACTAAAGTAAAAAAACTTATTTAGATTTATCCTCAATAAAAAATAGTTTTATGGTTGTAAACACAAAAAAGACATACCCCCTCAACCAGATCCAGGTACACACACCTACTGATCTACTTATCCATTACTGTGGCAACCATACTTAAAGGGTAACTAAAGTAAAAACAACTAATTTAGATTTATCCTCAATAAAAGATAGTTTTATGGTTGTAAACACAAAAAAGACATACCCCCTCAACCAGACACAGGTACACACACCTACTGATCTACTTATCCATTACTGTGGCATCCATACTTAAAGGGTAACTAAAGTCAAAAAATTTAATTTTGATTAATAATAAAAAAGGTTTGTTTTTTTAACCCCCATGTGGCACAGTTACATACACCTACTGACCTACCCCTCCATTACTGTTGCAGCCATACCTAAAGGGTAACTAAAGTCAAAAAAACAAATTTTGACCAATCATCAAAAAAGTTTGTTTTTTTAACCCCCAACCTGACACAGGTACACACACCTACTGATCTACTTATCCATTACTGTGGCAGCCATACCTAAAGGGTAACTAAAGTAAAAAAAACAAATTTTGACCAATCATCAAAAAGATACAGAGATATTCAATAAAAGTTCTTATCATTGAAAATGGTGCTAATTTTGCCCTAACCAATCAGATGTTAGCTCTCTGGTTGATTGGATCAAAATTAGCACCACTTTGGGCTGGGAACACACAAAGGTTTTTTTTTGTCCCAAACAAGCGTTCACTACAAACTCATCATTCCCATTATTGAGTTTTAAAATCTGCAGCAAACACACATATTCCCTTCCAAAATGCAGCCCTTCAAGCCAAATTCAACGTTTATACTTAAACTTTCCCTTTCTAGTTATTATATATTATTCCCTAGAAAATATCAATTGTATTAACCATCGCACTCCTAGGATATAAGAGATTGATAGACGACAGGGGCGGGGTTTACAAGTGGTCCTTTGATTGGACGGTAGATTCCACATACTAAATTAATCACAGGAAGGCTGTAACGATAACAGAGATTGTCAGAATTACTAAAAAAATCAAATGAATGTAGAATATTGCGAGAATTTTCTTTTATTTCTGTTTACTTATTTAGTTAAAAAACTAATTCGATTTTTTTTAGAACAAACTACACTGTTTTGTTAACGTTTTATTTCCCCTTGATATCGCCCAGTATGGGGTGACATTCCAGGCATAGCAATTTGATAACAGTAAATTCCTTACTGTGCACGTGTGTCATCTACGGAAATGACCCTCGGAAGGTCCTTATCCCATGCAGCCTTATGATAAACTGTCCCAGTCCTGGAGGAAATGCTATTTCTAGATGGATATTTGTGGCTTGTTCACATTCCTGAGACAGAAATGACTGATTTATCTCTAACCTGGCACACAGAACTGTCCTGTATAATCACACGGTCGTTCTGATGAGAATGTCCCTCATGGTCCTCATAGACAGACAGTAGCCAAGCAGCCTCTTCTGTTCTATGGGGAGGTGTGGGGGAACAACTGGGAGAGTATTCATATAAAAATTCTTATTTATAAAAAGTTATACATCTATTATTACACAACTGATTACATTGGCTTTAAATGATCTAGAGTATGTATGTGGCTTTACTTCTAGCCCCTCCCCTTCCATAAGTCACTGGCTCAGACATGCTCAGTGTAATCCATCTAAGCAGAGTGAGAGGATTTGTCCAATGAGATACTTTGTATCTTTCTGTGCTAAGGGGAGGGGGGAGTGGGAGTAACTGCAGGACTTGCTGTAATGAAAGATTTTGTTGACTTTACCCATGTGGATCTCTGTGATACGTTATTTCAATCAGCTGTTTCTGGCTAGGTGATTTTTGTTTAGATTTTTCCTTATAATTCCATTTAATTCCATTTATAATCATTTTATATGATATATTAACCCTTCCCTCTCCCGTTCCTGGGATCTGTATCAATGAACAATTCCCATTAACCCCTTCCTGCCTGTGTTCTGCATTTAAAAGGAGTTTATAGAGATGTCCTGTTGCTTTAACCGACAGAGCGGTGAGTTAACCCATTAGGCCACAGGGTGCTTTATCCCAGCGCAGTTCCCAGCAGTGAGTATGCAGGGAGGGAAGCACAAAGCCTGTTTGTAATGTGAACACAAACCCACTGTTCCATCCCCTCCATCCAGATGTTGGACCCTCTAACTCCCCCAGTTAAGGAGGCTCAGGGAGAAACCTCACTAGTTATTTCTTGTTGGTTGCCACTGACACTCTGTTGTAGATGGGGTTAACCTTGTATGTTTTTGCCACCCAGAGGCCCCCTCTGTCTTTTGGTAAACTACAACTCCCAGTATTCTGGTGTGGTTTATCCCTGTTCCTCTCCATATAACCCTATGGGCTGCGCTGCTCCACCTTAACTGTATTCATCTCTATAGAACACTATGGGCTGTGCTGCTCCACCTTAACTGTATTCATCTCTATAGAACCCTATGGGCTGTGCTGCTCCACCTTAACTGTATTCATCTCTATAGAACCCTATGGCTGTGCTGCTCCACCTTAACTGTATTCATCTCTATAGAACCCTATGGGCTGTGCTGCTCCACCTTAACTGTATTCATCTCTATAGAACCCTATGGGCTGCGCTGCTCCACCTTAACTGTATTCATCTCTATAGAACCCTATGGGCTGTGCTGCTCCACCTTAACTGTATTCATCTCTATAGAACCCAATGGGCTGCGCTGCTCCACCTTAACTGTATTCATCTCTAGAGAACCCCATGGGCTGTGCTGCTCCACCTTAACTGTATTCATCTCTATAGAACCCCATGGGCTGCGCTGCTCCACCTTAACTGTATTCATCTCTATAGAACCCTATGGGCTGTGCTGCTCCACCTTAACTGTATTCATCTCTATAGACCCTAGGGGCGTGGCTCCACCTTAACTGTATTCATCTCTATAGGACCCTAGGGGCTGTGCTGCTCCACCTTAACTGTATTCATCTCTATAGAACCCCATGGCTGCGCTGCTCCACCTTAACTGTATTCATCTCTATAGGACCCTATGGGCTGTGCTGCTCCACCTTAACTGTATTCATCTCTATAGAACCCTATGGGCTGTGCTGCTCCACCTTAACTGTATTCATCTCTATAGAACCCTATGGGCTGGGCTGCTCCACCTTAAACTGTATTCATCTCTATAGGACCCTATGGGCTGTGCTGCTCCACCTTAACTGTATTCATCTCTATAGAACCCCATGGGCTGCGCTGCTCCACCTTAACTGTATTCATCTCTATAGAACCCTATGGCTGTGCTGCTCCACCTTAACTGTATTTATCTCTATAGAACCCCATGGGCTGTGCTGCTCCACCTTAACTGTATTCATCTCTATAGAACCCTATGGGCTGTGCTGCTCCACCTTAACTGTATTCATCTCTATCGAACCCTATGGGCTGCGCTGCTCCACCTTAACTGTATTCATCTCTATAGAACCCTATGGGCTGCGCTGCTCCACCTTAACTGTATTCATCTCTATAGAACCCCATGGGCTGTGCTGCTCCACCTTAACTGAATTTATCTCTATAGAACCCCATGGGCTGTGCTGCTCCACCTTAACTGTATTCATCTCTATAGAACCCCATGGCTGCGCTGCTCCACCTTAACGGTATCCATCTCTATAAACCCCATGGGCTGCGCTGCTCCACCTTAACTGTATTCATCACTATAGAATCCCATGGGCTGTGCTGCTCCACCTTAACTGTATTCATCTCTATAGAACCCTATGGGCTGTGCTGCTCCATCTTAACTGTATTCATCTCTATAGAACCCTATGGCTGGTGCTCTCCACCTTAACTGTATTCATCTCTATAGAACCCTTGGGCTGTGCTGCTCCACCTTAACTGTATTTATCTCTATAGAACCCTATGGGCTGTGCTGCTCCACCTTAACTGTATTCATCTCTATAGAACCCTATGGGCTGTGCTGCTCCACCTTAACTGTATTTATCTCTATAGAACCCTATGGGCTGCGCTGCTCCACCTTAACTGTATTCATCTCTATAGAACCCTATGGGCTGGGCTGCTCCACCTTAACTGTATTCATCTCTATAGAACCCTATGGGCTGCGCTGCTCCACCTTAACTGTATTCATCTCTATAGAACCCTATGGGCTGTGCTGCTCCACCTTAACTGTATTCATCTCTATAGAACCCTATGGGCTGTGCTGCTCCACCTTAACTGTATTCATCTCTATAGAACCCTATGGGCTGTGCTGCTCCACCTTAACTGTATTCATCTCTATAGAACCCTATGGGCTGTGCTGCTCCACCTTAACTCTGTGCTGCTCCACCTTACTGTATTCATCTCTATAGAACCCTATGGGTTGTGTTGCTCCACCTTAACTGTATTCATCTCTATAGAACCCTATGGGCTGTGCTGCTCCACCTTAACTGTATTCATCTCTATATAACCCTATGGGTTGTGCTGCTCCACCTTAACTGTATTCATCTCTATAGAACCCTATGGCTGTGTGCTGCTCACCTTAACTGTATTCATCTCATATACCCTATGGTGTTTGCTGCTCCACCTTAACTGTATTCATCTCTATAAACCTATGGGCTGTGCGGCTCCACCTTAACTGATTCATCTCTATATACCCTATGGGTTGTGCTGCTCCACCTTAACTGTATTCATCTCTATATAACCCTATGGGTTGTGCTTCTCCACCTTAACTGTATTCATCCTATAGAACCCCATGGGCTGTGCTGCTCCACCTTAACTGTATTCATCTCTATAGAACCCCATGGGCTGTGCTGCTCCACCTTAACTGTATTCATCTCTATAGAACCCTATGGGCTGTGCTGCTCCACCTTAACTGTATTCATCTCTATAGAACCCTATGGGCTGTGCTGCTCCACCTTAACTGTATTCATCTCTATAGAACCCTATGGGCTGTGCTGCTCCACCTTAACTGTATTTATCTCTATAGAACCCTATGGGCTGCGCTGCTCCACCTTAACTGTATTCATCTCTATAGAACCCTATGGGCTGCGCTGCTCACCTAACTGTATTCACTCTATAGAACCTATGGGCTGTGCTGCTCCACCTTAACTGTATTCATCTCTATAGAACCCTATGGGCTGCGCTGCTCCACCTTAACTGTATTCATCTCTATAGAACCCTATGGGCTGCGCTGCTCCACCTTAACTGTATTCATCTCTATAGAACCCTATGGGCTGGGCTGCTCCACCTTAACTGTATTCATCTCTATAGAACCCTATGGGCTGCGCTGCTCCACCTTAACTGTATTCATCTCTATAGAACCCTATGGGCTGTGCTGCTCCACCTTAACTGTATTCATCTCTATAGAACCCAATGGCCTGCGCTGCTCCACCTTAACTGTATTCATCTCTATAGAACCCCATGGGCTGTGCTGCTCCACCTTAACTGTATTCATCTCTATAGAACCCCATGGGCTGTGCGCTGCTCCACCTTAACTGTATTCATCTCTATAGAACCCTATGGGCTGTGCTGCTCCACCTTAACTGTATTCATCTCTATAGAACCCTATGGGCTGGGCTGCTCCACCTTAACTGTATTCATCTCTATAGGACCCTATGGGCTGTGCTGCTCCACCTTAACTGTATTCATCTCTATAGAACCCCATGGGCTGCCTGCTCTCCCCTATAACTGTATTCATCTCTATAGGACCCTATGGGCTGTGCTGCTCCACCTTAACTGTATTCATCTCTATAGAACCCAGGGCTGTGCTGCTCCACCTTAACTGTATTCATCTCATAGAACCCTATGGGCTGGGCTGCTCCACCTTAACTTGTCATCTCTATAGACCCTATGGGCTGTGCTGCTCCACCTTAACTGTATTCATCTCTATAGACCCCCATGGCTGGCGCTGCCCACCTTAACTGTATTCATCTCTATAGAACCCTATGGGCTGTGCTGCTCCACCTTAACTGTATTTATCTCTATAGAACCCCATGGGCTGTGCTGCCCACCTTAACTGTATTCATCTCTATAGAACCCTATGGGCTGTGCTGCTCCACCTTAACTGTATTCATCTCTATCGAACCCTATGGGCTGCGCTGCTCCACCTTAACTGTATTCATCTCTATAGAACCCTATGGGCTGCGCTGCTCCACCTTAACTGTATTCATCTCTATAGAACCCCATGGGCTGTGGCTGCTCCACCTTAACTGAATTTATCTCTATAGAACCCCATGGGCTGTGCTGCTCCACCTTAACTGTATTCATCTCTATAGAACCCCATGGGCTGCGCTGCTCCACCTTAACGGTATCACTCTCTATAGAACCCCATGGGCTGCGCCTGCTCCACCTTAACTGTATTCATCACTATAGAATCCCATGGGCTGTGCTGCTCCACCTTAACTGTATTCATCTCTATAGAACCCTATGGGCTGTGCTGCTCCATCTTAACTGTATTCATCTCTATAGAACCCCATGGGCTGTGCTGCTCCACCTTAACTGTATTCATCTCTATAGAACCCTATGGGCTGTGCTGCTCCACCTTAACTGTATTTATCTCTATAGAACCCTATGGGCTGTGCTGCTCCACCTTAACTGTATTCATCTCTATAGAACCTATGGGCTGTGCGCTCCACCTTAACTGTATTATCTCTATAACCCTATGGCTGCGCTGCTCCACCTTAACTGATTCATCTCTATAGAACCCTATGGGCTGCGCTGCTCCACCTTAACTTGTATTCATCTCTATAGAACCCTATGGGCTGCGCTGCTCCACCTTAACTGTATTATCTCTATAAAACCCCATGGGCTGGGCTGCTTCCACCTTAACTGATTCATCTCTATAAACCCTATGGCTGCGCTGCTCCACCTTAACTGTATTCATCTCTATAGAACCCTATGGGCTGTGCTGCTCCACCTTAACTGTATTCATCTCTATAGAACCCTATGGGCTGTGCTGCTCCACCTTAACTGTATTCATCTCTATAGAACCCTATGGGCTTGTGCACTCCACCTTAACTGTATTCATCTCTATAGAACCCTATGGGCTGTGCTGCTCCACCTTAACTCTGTGCTGCTCCACCTTAACTGTATTCATCTCTATAGAACCTATGGGTTGTGCTGCTCCACCTTAACTGTATTCATCTCTATAGAACCCTATGGGCTGTGCTGCTCCACCTTAACTGTATTCATCTCTATATAACCCTATGGGTTGTGCTGCTCCACCTTAACTGTATTCATCTCTATAGAACCCTATGGGCTGTGCTGCTCCACCTTAACTGTATTCATCTCATATAACCCTATGGGTTATGCTGCTCCACCTTAACTGTATTCATCTCTATAGAACCCTATGGGCTGTGCTGCTCCACCTTAACTGTATTCATCTCTATATAACCCTATGGGTTGTGCTGCTCCACCTTAACTGTATCATCTCTATTAACCCTATGGGTGTGCTGCTCCACCTTACTGTATTCATCCTATAGAACCCATGGGCTGTGTGCTCCACCTTAACTGTATTCATCTCTATAGAACCCCATGGGCTGTGCTGCTCCACCTTAACTGTATTCATCTCTATAGAACCCTATGGGCTGTGCTGCTCCACCTTAACTGTATTCATCTCTATAGAACCCTATGGGCTGTGCTGCTCCACCTTAACTGTATTCATCTCTATAGAACCCTATGGCTGTGCTGCTCCACCTTACTGTATTCATCTCTATAGAACCTATGGGCTGTGCTGCTCCACCTTAACTGTATTCATCTCTCTATAGAACCCTATGGGCTGTGCTGCTCCACCTTAACTGTATTCATCTCTATAGAACCCTATGGGCTGCGCTGCTCCACCTTAACTGTAATTCATCTCTATAGAACCCTATGGGCTCTGGCTGCTCCACCTTAACTGTATCATCTCGATAGAACCCTATGGGCTGTGCTGCTCCACCTTAACTGATTCACTCTCTATAGAAACCCTAGGGCTTGCTGCTCCACCTTCACTGTAATTCAATCCTCTATAGACCCGTCATGGGCTGTGCTGCCCACCTTAACTGTATTCATCTCTATAGAACCTATGGCGTCTTTACTTAACGTGCATTGAACCCTAGCTGCTGCACCTTAACTGTATCTTCGATAGACTAGCTCCTGCTCACACGTTCACCTAACCTATGGGCTTTCTGTACTAGTCTAGAACCATGGCTTGTGCTCCATTATTATCTCTAGATTGTCTGTGTCCTTAATCTTTACTTCTCTATAGAACCCAGGCTGGCTCTATGACATTCAGGAAACTGTCGCTGGGATAAGATAGACGAACAGAGACACAGGGCAGCTCCTTTACTAGCCAGGGGTTACCCAGCATATATGGGGGAGCAACTGGAGGGATTCTTGTCCATTGGCCACTGGAGGGAGATTTGGACCCCCAAAAAGGTGAGAACCCCCCTTTCTCTTACAGTCTGTCTCTATTACCCATGTTCCCTCTCTCTCTCTCAGTTCAATTGACTGTGACTGAGTGAAATTTGGTGGAGTTGGGGGGTGTATGTTATAACACACACAATGACACTATCAATCCCATAGGCACTTTGCACACACAGGTGGTGAATTTCCTGGGTCTGTGCACTGTCAGATATTAGCCCCTTACACTTACACTAGCTCTGTGCACTGTCTCACACTAGTCTCTGTACAGTCTCACATTAGCTCTGTGCACTGTCTCACACTATCTCTGTACACTGTCTCACACTAGCTTTGTGCACTGTGTCCAACTCTAGCCCTGTGAACTGTCTCATACTAGCTCTGTACACTCTCACACTAGCTCTGTACACTGTCTCACACTAGCTCTGTACACTGTCTCACACTAGCTCTGTGCACTGTCTCACACTAGCTCTGTACACTGTGTCCCACTCTAGCTCTGTGCACTATCTCACACTACTCGTGTGCACTGTGTCTCTACACAGCTCTCTTGCACTGTCTCACACTAGCTCTGTACACTGTCTCACACTAGCTCTGTGCACTGTCTCACACTAGCTCTGTGCACTGTCTCACACTAGCTCTGTAACACTGTCTCACACTAGCCCTGTACACTGTCTCACACTAGCCCATTGCACTGTCTCACACTAGCTCTGTGCACTATCTCACACTAGCTCTGTACACTGTCTCACACTAGCTCTGTACACTGTCTCACACTAGCTCTGTGCACTGTGTCTCACACTAGCTCTGTGCACTGTGTCTCGCACTAGCTCTGTGCACGGTCCCACACTAACTCTGTGCACGTGTCTCCCACTCTGCTCTGTGTGCACATCTCACCTAGCTCTGTGCACTGTCCTCTCACACTCTAGCTCTGTACACTGTCCCACACTAGCTCATGTACACTGTACTCAACAGTAGCCGTGCCTGTCATCAACACTAGCTCTGTACACTGTCTCACACTAGCTCGTGCACTGCTCACACTGCTCTGTACACCTGTCTCATACTCTCTTCTGTACACTGTCTCACACTAGCTCTTGTGGCACTGTGTCTCACACTAGCTCTGGTACACTTTGTCCCACTCTAGCTCTGTGCACTATCTCACACTAGCTTCTGTGCATGTCCTCACACTAGCTGCTGTACACTGTCTCACTCACACTAGCTCTGTGCACTGTGTCTCACACCTATGCTCTGTGCACTGCTCACCAAACTTTGTATACACTGGCTCCCTACGAACTCTGTGCACTCTCACACTATCTCGGTGCATGTCTCACACTAGCTCTGTATATGTTTCACACTTGCTCTGTACGCTTGTATCTCCCATTAGCGTCGGTACACTCACTCTCACAATAACTCATACAACTGTGTCCCATCTAGCTCTTTGCACTCTCACTCTAGCTCGTGTCGCACTGTCCCTCACACTATGCTCTGTTCGTTCACGTCTCACACTAGCTCTGAGTATCTCTCACAATAACTTTTTACACTGTGTCCCACACTAGCTCTGTTGGCACCTCTCACACTAGCTCTGTACACTGTCTGTCTACACTAGCTCTGTGCACTGGTCCTCACCTGCTTGGTATACTGTTCAATCACAATAACTTTATACACTGTGTCCCCTTAGCTCTGTCACTCTCACAACTATGCTCTGTGCACTCCTCACACTAGCTTCGTACACCTGTCTCCACATATCTCTGTGCAGTGGCGTCTCAACCTAGCTCTGTAACCTGACTCACACATTATCTTGGAGCTCGTCATATGGCCCGTCTACACTGCTCCGTCACTGTTGTCTACACTAGGCTCTGTACACTGTCCTCACGACACTAGCTCTGTGCACTGTCTCGACCTAGCTCTGTCCGTCCACACTAGGCTCTGTACACTGTTCCCCACACTAGCTCTGTAACACTTTCACACTATCTCTGTGCAACTGGCGTCTCATCACCTAAGCTCTGTACACTGTCCTACACTAGCCTGTACAGCCACTCTAACCTGTTTCTGTACCTGACATGTCAGCTCTTGTACACTTTCATCACCTATCGTCTGGTGGCACTTCGTCCTCACACTACTCTGTACACTGTCCCGACACTAGCCTCAGTCCACACTAGCTCGTCACTTCCACTAGCTCTGTGCCTGTCCTACACAGCTAGCAATCTGTGGGCACTGTCTCACTAGCTCTGTGGCACTGTTCTCCCTGCTCGTCAGTCACACTGCTCTTGCACTGTGTCTCACCTAGCTCTGTTGGCACTGTCTCTCACTAGCTCTGACGCACTGGCTCTCACACTACCTCGTGCACTGTCTCACACTAGCTCTGTGCACTGTCTCACACTAGCTCTGCCTGGCTAACCTACAACCTGTCTACACTAGCTACTCCCACACTCCTTCACGGCCCCTATTTGTGCACTATCTCAACACTAGCTCTGTACTGTCCTATCTCACACTACTCTGTACACTGTCTCACCCTAGCTCTGTGTACTGTCTCAACACAGCTCTGTGTCACATGCCCTGTTATTGTCTCACAACTAGCTCTGTGCACGGTCCCACACTAAACTCTGTGTACTTGTTCATGTCTCACACTAGCTCTGTTTTCACTGTCCTCACACTAGCTTCTGTCAACACTGTCTCTACCTACTCTGTGTGCACCCTGTCTCATCAGCTAGCTCTGTGACTGTGTCTTACACAACTCTGTGTGGTGCACTGTGTCACACTAGCTCGGTGCCCTGTGCCTCCACACTAACTCTGTGCACTGTGTCTCATAGCTCATTCTGTGGCACTGTGTGTCTCACACTTGCTCTGTGCACTGTGTCCTCCACCTATCTTGTGTACACTGTTCTATCTCACTGCTACAGCTCCGTGCCCTGTTGTCTCACACTATCTCTGTTCACTGTGCCCACACATTCTGTGGCACTGTGTCTAAACTAGCTCTTGCCCTGTTTCTCACACTAGCTTGTACTGCCTCAACAAACAACTCCATGCAGTCCTCACATATGGCCTGTGTCTCACACTAATCTGTGCACTGTGTCTCACACTAAGTGGCCTTTCTCACTGTGCACTGTCTCGCACAGCTTTGTACCTGCCTCACCTAAGCTCTTTGCACTGTGTCTCCCACTAGCTCTGTACACTGTCTCACACTAGCTTCTGTGCACTGTCTCACACGAGCTGCTACACTGTCCATACTAGCTTCTGTGCACGTGGTCTCACATAGCTTTGTACAACTGGCCTCACACTAACTCTGTGCAACGTGTCCCTCACACTAGCTCTTACACTGTCTCACACTAGCTCTGTGCCTCACTGCTGTCTGTCTCACACTGAGCGTCTGCACCTGTTGACACTGCCTACCCCCGTCAGGTCTACACTACTACGCTCGCATGCCGGCACTGTGTCTCACACTACGCTTTGACAACGCCTCAAACACTAGCTCTGTGCACTGTTTCTCACAATAGCTCTGTACACGTCTCACAACTAGCTCTTTGCACTGTCTCTACTCTAGCACTACTAGCCTTTGTCACTCCTCACCACTAAGCTCTTTGCACTTGTCTCACCTAGCTCTGTAACTGTCTCACATAGCTCTGTGCACTGTGTCTCACACTAGCTTGTACACTGTCACACTAGCTCTGTGTGGCTACCCTGATTCTCCACTAGCTCTGTCACTGGTCTCACACTAGCTCGTGACAAACTGTGGCTCACACTAGCTCTGTAAACAGCTGTCACATACTAGCTCGTGGCTCTGGTACTCAAACACTACTCTGTGCCTGGTCTTACTACATAGCGGCTGTGCACTGTGGCTCTCACACTAGCTCTGGTAGCTGTGCTCACCTAGCCTGTCACTGTGTCTCGCTCACACTCTGTGCCTGTGTCTCACACTAGCTCTGTGCACTGTTCTCATCACGAGCTCTGTTGGTACCTGTTCTCACACTACTCTCGGCGACTGTGTCTCACACTATCCGTGTGCACTGTCCAAAGTAACTTTTCAACTGTCACATAGTTCTGTGTCAACTGTGTCTACACTAGCTCTTGTTACGACGTTCCCATCACTAATGCTCTGTGCCTTTGTCTCACACACAGCTCTGTGACACTGTGTCTCACACTATTCGGCGGGTCTGTGCACTGTGTCTCACACTAATTGCTCTGTTCACTGGTTCTCACACTAGCCTGTGCACTGTGTCCTCACACTGATTGTCACACTGTGGTCTCACACTAGCTCGTGGCACTGTCTCACACTCGCTATCTGTGCCACTGTGTCTCACAGCTATTCTGTGACCCTGTGTCCTCACACTAGCTTGTACGTGCAACTACTGTGCCGGTTCTGCACACTAGCTCGTACACTGTTCTCACACTAGCTTCTGTGCACTGTGTCTCACACACTCTCTGTACACTGTCTCACACACTCTGTCACGTCTCACAATGTTGTCCTGTGCCCCTGCTTTCCTCTCAACTACTACTGGTTTATCTAGCTCGTGTACACTGTGCTCACACTAGTGTCCTTGAGCCTGTGTCTAACTAGCAAGTCGACATGTCCTCACAACTACTTTGCTGGACATAGCTCGTACACTTGTCCACATGTGCTGTCTCACTAGTCTGACCTACTTCGCATGCATAAACGTGTGATGCTATAGCTCGCTCACTGGTGTGCTATTATAGAAAATCAGCGAGGAGGGGTTGAAACATTAAAGTGAAATGTTGGTCCCTGCCCTTTCATCACAATAGAATTAAATGAGTCAGGAACGAGGGGGCGGCTCCAGCTGGTTCTCAACACACTCAATGTCACAATTTCCTTTAAAATCCTGCAGCTTTCCCTGTTGTGAGATTCTGTACAAAGTGATAACAGTTAGTCTTAGTGATCGTTGTCTAATAATATTCCTATGTTGGGCTGTGTGTTCACGCAGGACGATATTCCCCAACCCAATCAACTGTCGCGGCAGAAATGTTTCAGGAGGTCGGTTAAAATATTTGTAAGGGACTTTGTTGTGATGTCATTTTTATCTTTTATTACTGTCTGACTGGGCTTACAATCAGCAATAGTATGGGCAGATATTCGGGGCATGGTTTTTACGATCCTTAACGCCGTACACGGGGCGAATTGCAGGAAGAGGGGAAATATTATCTCAACACCCCACTTCTCCGGCAACCCTCAACTGCTATTTTATACAGTTTAATTACAATGTAATTTGTAACCAATATTTAATGGTAGTTCCCTGACTATTCTGGTAAAGTGTCTGGGCGCCTCTCCTCTAATTGCTCAATCATAGCGTGTGTGTAGTTTAACAATGTTCCATGACATCATTACCATGGTGGGTGGTTATCCCACTGAACATCATAATTGTGCTATGTATTCACACACGCACACACTCACAGACCATGTTTCCTTCCACACAACTGTGTCCAAACACAACCAAAAGTGTCAATCCCTGAAGGTAGGAAATCCTGATTCTTCCTCCCTGGGTAGCAGTGATGATTGCATGTTTCCATTCAGCGTCACGACGATTTACGTAATGTTAGGGCTAGTTTCCCCCCGCTCGCGTAAAATTCCCGTCCGCGATTTCCTATCCATGCGATTAGCGTTAACGCAGCGTTTCCAAACGCGAATGGCTGAATACGCAACAAAAAAGCGCTAACACGAATGCAACAAAAAAGCGCACACAATCGCGTGCGATAACGCTCGATTCCTGTGTTTTCAGTCTGGCATCAGCCTTGTGACGGGGAGGGTTGTCACGCGGATGCAATATGACTTCTCACTGCCTTCCGCCATTCCCTACCTTTAAAGAGACTCTTTAATGAAAGTAAATATTTAGGTATATTACCCTTTAATTAACTAAAACATAAGCTAAATAATCTAACATTTTACTCCGTAATGATTTTTCTTATAACAGTGCGTAGTGATGTCCATCACGCTACATATATCCACCTACTAATGAACTGGATCCATGTGGCCCCATGAATGACACTCAGAATCATGGAAGACCACTCACTATACACAAACAACAATGTAAGGATCAGGGGGGTTGACTACAGCTGCATCTTGGACCCCCGTCTCTATTCCAACCGTTTCGCTTTCCTTCCTCAGTTTTCTCTCCCCCACCCATTTAAAGAGGTAGGTGAGTTGCCATGTGTCACCCCTTTAGATACAAAAACTGAAGATAATAATCTACAGGGTGGAATCAGGATCGTTTGGCTGCTCCCTATGTTTGTTGTTGCTTACCAGTTGCTGGAGAGAACATTGTGGTGAGGAGCTTGTTCCCAGATAATCACAAATATTAGGGTGGATACACTATCGTAACATTAGAGAAGGTTAGATATGGGAATGATATTACTGTGGGGTTCCATATCTGCAACCTTCCAGCTTGTTTTTTTTCGCAGCTGCATGGACGGAGGGGCTGAAAACTAGGAATTTAAAGTGGATACACACCGTCACATCTTTAATACTATGTCTGTCGTTTTTTCTAAGGTCACGGCTAACCAATAGTCCCAAGTGGTTCCCTAAAAAAGGAATCGGTGAAATGATTGTCATACAACCTTCCACCTAGTCCAACCTTTATACCCTACCATAAGTCTGATAACAGTTACATAGTTAACATATATTGGAGGTTGTATAAAGACATACGTCCATCTATCCAACTTTATCACCCTACCATAATGTCTGTATAACATTAAATAGTAACATAGTACTGGAGTTAACAAAGAACAATACGTCCATCTAGTCCAACTTTTACCCTACCCATAATGGTTCTGTATAACATTCATAGTAACATAGTATTGGAGGTGTATAAAGACAGTACTCCATCAGTCCAAAACCTTTATACCCTACCATAATGGTCCTGTATAACACGTTACAGTAGTAACATAGTACTCGGAGTTGACAAGACATACGTCCATCCTAGTCCAACCTTTATACCCTACCCAAATGGTCTGTATAACAGTTACATCAGTAACATAGTATTAGATGTGTATAAAGACAATACGTCATCTAGTCCAACCTTTATACCTACCCATAATGTCCTGATCAACAGTCAACATAGTAACATATAATTGGAGGTGTATAAAACATACATCCATCTAGTCCAACCTTTTAATACCCTACCCATATGTCTGTATAACAGTTTACATAGTAACTAGTATTGGCGGCTGTATAAATGACATACGTCCATCTAGTCCAAACTTAATACCCTACCATAATGTCCTGTATAACAGTTTACATAGAAATTGTATTGGGAGGTTGTATAAAGAACATAACGTCTCTAGTCCACACTTAACCTTTATACCCTATGCCCATATGTTTCTGTAATAACAGTTACCATAGTAACATAAAATAAAATATTGGAGGTTGTTAAAGACATACGTCCATCTAGTCTCCAACCTTTATACCCTACCATATTCGTATAACAGTTATCAGAGTACATCAGTATTGGAGGTTGTATAAGAGAACTCCATCTAGTCCACCTTTATACCCTACCATAATGTCCTGTATACCAGTTACATGTAACATTGTTTGGAGGTTGTATAAGAGATACGTCCATCTATCCAACCTTTATACCCTACACAAATGTCCGTATACGTTACATATATAGATGTAGTTTTTTTATACCCTAACAACTAATATCAGTATAACGTTACATATTAACATAGTATTGGAGTTGTAATAGAGGCAATACGACCATCTACTCCAACCTTATATCCCGAGCCCACAATGTCTGTATAACAGTTAGCATAGTAACATCAGTATTGGAGGTTGTATAAAGAGATACGTCCATCTAGTCCAACCTTTAATCACCCTACCCATATGGTCTGTATAACAGTTACATATAAACATGTATTGGACGGTTGTAACAACATACCGCCATCTATTCCAGACCTTAACCCTACCCATAATGTCTGTATAACATTACATAGTACCTAGTATTGTAGGTTGTATAACGGATAACGTCCATCTAGTCCAACCTTATACCCTAACCCTAATGTGCTGTAATACCAGTTACATAGTAACATTGGTATTGGAGGTTTATAAAGAGTATACGTCCTCTAGTCCAACCTTTATACCCTGCCAAATGTCTGTCATAACTTTACATGTAACATATATTGGAGGTTGTATAAAGACATATGTCCTCTAATCCGAACCTTTATACCTACCCATATGTCTGGTAATAACAGTTACCTGTAACATAGTAATGGAGGTATATATAAAGACATATGTCCTCAATCCCCCTTTATACCCTAACCCCATAATGTCTGTATAACAGTTTCACATAGTAACAGTATATTGGAGGTTTGTATAAGACAGAACGTTCCCATCTAGTCCAACCTTTTATACCCACTAACCCATAATGGTCTGTATAAAACGTTACTAGTAAACTAGTATGGAGGTTTTTAATAACGAACCCAGCTCCATCTTTCCAACCTTTATACCCTACACCATAATGTCTGTATAAGAAAACAGTTACAAGTAACATAGTAATTGGAGGTTGGATAAGACATACGTCCTCTAGTCCAACCTTTTACCCTACCCATAATGTCTGTCATACCAGTTTTACAATACTCAAATAGTATTGGGGTTGATAATAAGACATCCGTCCATTCCATCTAGTCCAACCTTTATACCCTACCCATAATGTCTCTGTCATAACTTACATACTAACATAGTATGGAGGTTGTAAAAGACATAACGTCCATCTAGGTCCAACTATACCCTACCCCATACCTTATAACTCTACTACCATCGATAGTTATCATGTCATAGTCAAACCTTAACACCTATGTCATACAGTTACATACTAACATAGTATTGGGTTGTATAAAGACATCCGTCCACTAGTCCAACCTTTATACCCTACCCATAATGGTCTGTAAAACAGTTACATTAGACCTAGTATTGGAGTTTGGTATAAGACTACGTCCATTCTATTCAACCTTTATACCCTACCCAATGTCTGTATAACGTGTACCTAGTAACAAGTATTGGAGGTTGGATAATAAGACATCCACATCCATCTAGTCCAACCTTTAATACCTACCCATAATGTCTGTATAACAGTTATATAGTACCTAGTATTGGGAGTTGTATAAGACCTCCTCCAATCTAGTCGCAAACCTTTATGACCTACCCATAATGCTCTGATACATTCATAGTAACATAGTATTGGATGTTGTATAAAAACACATCCTCCATTAGTCCAACCTTTAATACCCTACCCATAATGTCCTGTATACATTACTAGTAATTAGCGGGTAAAGACATCGCATAACATCACCTAGTGTAGTAATTTAGCTGGTATTGGTTGTATAAAGACATACGTTCATCTACTAGTCCAACTCTTTATAACACTACCCATAATGTCCCTGTAAAAGCATTACATAGTAACATAGTCTGGGAGGTTTGTATAAAGACACATACTGTCCATCTTTCAGTCGCCACCTTTTATACCCTACCCCTAATGTCTGTATAACAGTTCTACATAGTACATGTATTGGGAGGTTATTAAGAACATAACTCCATCCAGGTCCAACCTTTATATCCCTACCCATAATGTCCTGTATAAACAGTTCATAGTAACCTAGTATTGGAGGTTGTATAAGACATACGTCCGATCCATGTCCAACCTTTATACCCTACCCCATAATGTCTGTATAACAGTTACATGTAACGTAGTAATGGAGGTTGTATAAAGACATACTTCCATCTAGTCCAACTTTATACCCTACATACCATAATTCTGTATAAACAGTTAAATAGTAACTGTATTGAGGTTGTATATAGACACATCCTTCCATCTAGTCCAACCTTTATACCTTACCTATAATGTCTGTCTGAACAGTTCATATTAAACATAGTAGTGGAGGTTGTATAAAGACATACTGTCCATCTAGTCACAACCTTATACCTACCCATAATGTCTGTCTAACATTACAATAGTAACATCGTATTGGAGGTTGTATAAGACATAACGTCCGTTTAGTCCACCTTTATCCTCCGTACCCAAAGTGTCTTATAACGTTACATAGTAACCATAGTATTGGATGTTGTATAAGAGACATACGTCCCATCATTCCAACCTTTATACCCTTATCCCATAATGTCTGTATTACGTAACATAGTACATAGTAATTGGAGGTTGTATAAGATACATACGTCCGTCTAAGTCCAACATTTATATCCTACCCATAATGTCCTGTCTACAGTTACATATTAACATAGTCATTGGAGGGTTAGTTATAAAGACATCTCCATCTAGTCGCAACCTTTATACCCTACCCATAATGTCTGTATAACGTTAGCATAGTACATAGTATTGAGGTTATATAATGACATACTCCATCCGTCCAACCTTATACCCTACCCATAATGTCTTGAAAACAGTACATATAACGTGTATTGGAGGTTGTATAAACCTGACTCCTTCGATCCAAGCTTTATACCCTACCCATAATGTCTATAACAGTTACATAGTAACATAGTATGGGAGGTTGTTAAAAGACATATCGTCCATCTAAGTCCAACCTTTATACCTTACCCATAAATGTTCTGTATAACAGTTACACCTAGTAACATAGTATTTGGAGGTTGTATAAAACATCCGTCCATCTGTCCAACTTTACCCTACCCATGAATGTCTGTATAACAGTTTACATAGTAAACATAGTAATTGGTAGGGTGTAATAAAACATCCCGTCATCTATTCCAACCTTTTACCCTAACACCCATAATGTCTGTATAACAGTTACATAGTAACATGGTATTGGAGGTTTATAAAGACTATCGTTCATTAGCCACCTTTAATACCCTACCCATAATTCTGCAAACGTTAGCATCGTAACAGGTATTGGAGGTTGTAATAACAGACAATACTCCATCTTCTAGTCCACATTTATATACCCTACCCATAATGTCTGTATAACAGTTACATAGTAAACATATATTGGATTAAAAAGCATCTCTCGCCATCTGTCCAACCTTTATCCACACCCATACTGTCTGTATAACAGTTACATAGTAACATAGTATTGGAGGTTTATAAAGACATACGTCTATCTAGTCCCACCTTTATACCCTACCCATAAGTCTGTATAACAGTTTACATAGTAACTACGTAATGGATGTTATATCAACGACATCGTCATCCTAGTCCCAACCTTTAATACCCACCCCATACTGTCTGTATAACATTATGTACAATAGTATTGGAGGGTTGTAAAAGACAATACGTCCACATCTAGTCCAGACCTTTAATACCCGCTAACCCATAAATGTCTGTATCAAAAGTTACATCGTAACATAGTATTGGAGGTTGTTAAGACATACGTCCATCATCAGTCCACCTTTATACTACGCCTACCCCATAAGTCGTATAACAGTTCATAACATAAGTAACTGAGTATTGAGTATGATTAAACGCATCCATTATCTAGTACAACTTTACCCTCACCCATAATGTCTATCATACAGTTACATAGTAACATGGTATTAGAGGTTGAGTATACAGACATACGTCCATCTGTCACACCCTTTATACCTACCCATAATGTCTGTATAACATTTACATAGTAACATAGATTGAGGTTGTAATAAAGCACATACGTCCTCTAGTCCCAAACCTTTATATAACCCTAACCCATAATGTCGTATAACAGTTAATATACATAGTAATCTGGAGGTTGTATAAGACATCCCGTCCCATCTAGTCCCAAACCTTTTATGACCTTACCTATAATGTCTGGAATAACGTTAAATAGTAACATAGTATGAGGTTGTTTATATAGACATCCGTCCCTCTAGTCCAACCTTTATACCTTACCACCTATAATGTCTGTCTAACAGTTACTATAGAAACATAGTATTGGAGTTGTATAAAGACATACTCATCTAGTCCACCGTTATACACCTACCCTAATGTCCTGTATAACAGTTTACATAGTAACATAATATGGAGGTTGTATAAAGATAAAAGACATACGTCCATCTAGTCCAACCTTTATCCTACCCATATGTCTGTATAACCAGTTACATATACCTAGTATTGGAGGTTGTATAAAGACATACGTCCATCTAGTCCTTATACCACATAATCTATCATTATATAACATGTATTGGTGTAAAGACATCTTACCCTTATAACCCTCAAGTCTGTATACCAGTTACATAGTAACGATAGTTTGGAGGTTTGTATAACAGACATCCATCTAGTCAACCTTTATACCCTACCCATAATGTCTGTATAACAGTTATCATAGTTAACATGTATTGGAGGTTGTATAAAGAAATACGTCCATCTAAGTCCAACCCCTTTATACCCTAAAACCCATATGTCTTATAACCAGTTACAGATGTAACTACAGTTTTATTGGAGGTTTTATAAAGAAATACGTCCATCTGTCCAACCTTTATTATACCCTACCCATAATGTCTGTATAACAGTTATCATATAACACCGTATTGGAGGTTTTATAAAGACATACGTCATCTAGTCCCACCTTTTATAACCCTACCCATAAACCTTAACGTATCATTCTTAAGAACCCTATGGGCTTGTGATGCCTCCACCTTAACTGATTCATCTCTATAGAACCCAATGGGCTGCGCTGCTCCACCTTAATGTATTCATCTCTATAGAACCCATGGGCTGTGCTGCTCCACATTAACTGTATCATCTCTCTATAGAACCCATGGGCTGCGCTGCTCCACCTTAACTGTATTCATCTCTATAGAACCCTATGGCGTGGCTGCTCACCCTTAACGTATTCACTCTATAGAACCCTATGGCTGGGCTGCTCCACCTTAACTGTATTCATCTCTATAGGACCCATGGCTGTGCTGCTCCACCTTACGTATTCATATCTATTAGACCCCAGGGCTGCGCTGCCCACCTTAACTGTATCATCTTATAGGAACCCTATGGGCTGTGCTGCTCCCACACTTAACTGTATTCATCTCTATCGAACCCTATGGGCTGCTGCTCCCCCTTAACTGTATTCATCTCTATAGAACCTATGGGCTGGGCTGCCTCCACCTTAACTGTTTCATCTCTATAGGACCTATGGGCTGTGCTGCTCCACCTTAACTGTATATCTCTATAAACCCACATGGGCCTGCGCTGCTCCACCTAACTGTATTCATCTCTATAGAACCCTATGGCTGTGGCTGCTCACCTTAACTGTATTATCTCTATAGAACCCCATGGCTTGTGCTGCTCCACCTTAACTGTATTCATCTCTATAGAACCCTATGGCTGGCTGCTCCACCTTAACTGATTCATCTCTATCGAAACCCTATGGGCTGCGCTGCTCCACCTTAACTGTCTTCATCTCTATAGAACCCTATGGGCTGCGCTGCCCACCTAACTGTATTCATCTTATAGAACCCCATGGGCTGTGCTGCTCCACCCTTAACTGATTATCTCTATAGAACCCCATGGGCTGTGCTGCTCCACCTTAACTGTATTCATCTCTATAGAACCCCATGGGCTGCGCTGCTCCACCTTAACGGTATCCATCTCTATAGAACCCCATGGGCTGCGCTGCTCCACCTTAACTGTATTCATCACTATAGAATCCCATGGGCTGTGCTGCTCCACCTTAACTGTATTCATCTCTATAGAACCCTATGGGCTGTGCTGCTCCATCTAATGTATTCATCTCTATAGAACCCCATGGCGTGCTGCCTCCACCTTAACTGTATTCATCTACTATAGAACCCTATGGCTGTGCTGCTCCACCTTACTGTATTATCTCTATAGAAACCCTATGGGCTGTGCTGCTCCCTACACTGTATGCATCTCTATATAGAACCCTATGGGCGTGCTGCTCCACCTTAACTGTATTTATCTCTATAGAACCTATGGGCTGCGCTGCTCCACCTTAACTGTATTCATCTCTATAGAACCCTATGGGCTCGCTGCTCCACCTTAACTGTATTCATCTCTATAGAACCCTATGGGCCTGCGCTGCTCCACCTTAACTGTATTTATCTCTATAGAACCCCTATGGGCTGGCGCTGCTCCACCTTACTGTATCATCCTTATAGAACCCTATGGCTGGCTGCTCCACCTTAACTGTATTCATCTCTATAGAACCCTATGGGCTGTGCTGCTCCACCTTAACTGTATTCATCTCATAGAACCCCTATGGGCTGTGACGGCTGCTCCACCTTAACTGTATTCATCCTATAGAACCCTATGGGCTGTGTGCTCCACCTTAACTGACTATTCTCTCTAGAACCCTATGGGCTTGTGCTGCTCCACTTTAATCGTTGCTGCTCCACCTTAACTGTATTCATCTCTATAGAACCCTGGGTTGTGCTGCTCCACCTTAAGTATTCATCTCTATAGAACCTATGGGCTGTGCTGCTCCAACTTAACTGTATTCATCTCTATATAACCCTATGGGTTGTGCTGTCCACCTTAACTGTATTCATCTCTATAAAACCTAGGGCGTGTGCTGCTCCACCTACTGTATTCATCTCTGATATAACCTAGGGTGTGTGCTCCACCTTAACTGTATCATCTCGATAGAACCCTATGGGCTGTGCTTCGCTCCAACCTTAACTGTATTCATCTCTATATAACCCGTTAGGGTTGTGCTGCTCCACCTTAACTGTTATTCATCTCTATATAACCCTATGGGCTGTGCTGCTCCACCTACACTGTATTCATCTCTATAGAACCCCATGGGCTGTGCCTGGCTCACCCTTAACTGTATTCATCTCTATAAACCCATGGGCTGTGCTGCTCCACCTTAACTGTATTCATCTCTATAGAACCCTATGGCTGTGCTGCTCCACCTTAACTGTATCATCTCTATAGAACCCTATGGGCTGTGCTGCTCCACCTTAACTGTATTCATCTCTAATGAACCTCATGGGCGTGCTGCTCCACCTTACTGTATTCATCTCTATAGAACAGCCTATGGGCTGCTGCTCCACCTTAACTGTAGTTCATCTCTATGAACCCTATGGGCTGTGCTGCTCCACCTTAACTGTATTCATCTCTAGAACCCATGGGCTGCGCTGCTCCACCTTAACTGTATTCATCTCTATAGAACCCTATGGGTGCGCTGCCCACCTTACTGTATCATCTCTATAGAACCCTATGGCTGTGCTGCTCCACCTTACTGTATCATCTCTATAGAACCCTATGGGCTGTGCTGCTCCACCTTAACTGTATTCATCTCTATAGAACCCTATGGGCTGTGCTGCTCCACCTTAACTGTATTCATCTCTATAGAACCCTATGGGCTGTGCTGCCTCCACCTTAACGGTCTGTTCTGCTGTGGAAAGTTAAGTCTGTGTGTTACTCACTGTGATGACATTCCGAAATCGGCTGGGAGAAGATAGCGACAGAGACAACAGGGGGGCAGTCCTTACAGCCAGGGGTTACCCCACATATATGCCGGGGAGATCAACTGGAGGGAGTTCTTGTCGCAATTGGCACTGGAGGGAGATTTGGACCCCCAAAAAGGTGAGAACCCCCCTTTCTCTTACAGTCTGTCTCTATTACCCATGTTCCCTCTCTCTCTATCAGTTCAATTGACTGTGACTGAGTGGAATTTGGTGGAGTTGGGGGGTGTATGTTATAACACACACAATGACCTATCAATCCCATAGACGTTGCACCACAGGTGGTGAATTCCTGGTCTGTGCACTGTCAGATATTAGCCCTTAAACTTTAACACTAGCGCTCTGTGCACTGTCTCAACTACTAGCTCTGTACAGTCGTCACATTAGCTCTGTGCACTGGTCTCACCAACTAGCTCTGTACACTGTCTGCACAACTACGTATGTGCACTGTTGTCCAACTCTAGCCCGTGAACTGCTCCATACTAGCTCTGTAACACTCTCACCTAGCTCGTACCACTGCTCACACTAGCTCTGTACACGTCTCACACTAGCTCTTGTGCACTGTCTCACAATAGCTCGTAACAAAACTTGTGTCCCACTCTAGCTCTGTGCACTATATCACACAGCTCTGTGCAACTGTGTCTACACATGTCCTCGCTCCTGCTCGCACTGTCTCCACACTAGCTCTGTGCACTGTCTCACATCCTTCTGCTGCACAGCTCTGTGACTGCTGTCTCACCTAGCTCTGTACACTGTCTCACAAAGCCTTACACGTTCTCAACTAGGCCCATTGCACTGGTCTACAACACTAGCTCTGTGACATATCTCACACTAGCTCTGTACACTGTCTCCACACTAGCTCTGTTACACTGCTCACCATAGCTCTGTGCAACTGTGTCTCCACACTATGGCGTCTGTGCACCTGTTCTAGCATAGCTCTTGACGGTCCCACACTAAATCTTTGGCACTGTGTCCACTACAGCTCTGTGCACTATCTCACATAGCTCTGTGCACTGTCTCACACTAGCTCTGTACACTGTCCACACCTAGCTTGTACACTGTCCTCACCGCTAGCTCGTGTGCACTGTCTCACACTAACTCTGTACACGGTCTCATCACAGCTCACCTGTGCAGCGTTCTCACACAGCTACTGTACACCTGGTCACTACTAGACTGCTGTACACTGTCTCACACTAGCTCTGTGCACTGTGTCTCCATAGCTCTGGTACACACCCTGGTCCCACTCTAGGTCTCTGTGCACTATACTCACAGCCTAGCTCGTGCACTGTCTAACAACTGCTACTGTACAACTGTTCACCACTAGCTCTGTGGCATTGCTGTGTCTCACACACATAGCCTCGTGCAATGTCATCACAATAAACTTTGTACACTGTGTCCCACTCTAGCTCGTGCACCTCGCACACTGCTCTGTGGCACTGTCTCACCTCGCTCTGTAGTACCTGTTTCACATTCACTTCTGTACGCGTATCTCCATTAGTCTGTACAACTCTCACAATAACTCGATACACTGTGTCCCACTCTAGCGTCTGGGCACTCATCACTCTACTATGGGGCACGCTCACACTAGCTCTGTGCACGTGTCCTCAAACTAGCTATGTATACTGTCTCACAATAATTTTTACAAGTTACATACTACTCGTTTTGTGCCAACTACGTCAACAGACAGACTATTTCACTACGTGCTCTCTCACACTAGCTCGTGTACCTCTCAACACCTTCACTGCCACTATCTGTATACTGTCTCACATAACTGTATACACTGTGTCCACCTACTTTAAGCTCTCGTCTGTGCACTCTCACACTAGCTCGTGCACTATCACACTAAGATTGTCCACTGTCTCCACAGCGCTGTGCAGTGCGTCTCAACACTAGCTCTGTACAATGACACACTAGATCTGGTGCGTGCGTCTCACACTAGCTCTGTACAATGGGTCTCACACTGCTCCTGTACACTGTCTCACACTCTCTGTGACACTGTCTCACAAAGCTCGGACATGTATCAAAACTAGATCGTACACTAGTGGCCCACACTAGCTCTGTACACTTTCACACTATATCTGGGCAATGCGTCTCACACCTAGCTCTGTACACTGTCCCACAATGCTATGATACCACGTCTCACACTAGGTCTGTACACTGCGTCACCACACTAGCTTGTACAATTGACACGATCTCTGTGCACGCGTCTCACACTAGCTCTGTAAACTGTCCCACACTAGCTTGTACACTGTCGCAACTAGCTCTGACACGTCCCACAATAGCTCTGTGCAATTCTCACACTAGCTAATGTGCACTGTCTCACACTATCTCTTGGCACTGTGTTCACACTGTCTCACACTAGCTCTGTGCACTGTCTCACACTAGCTCTGTACACTGTCTCACACTAGCTCTGTGCACTGTGTCTCACACTAGCTCTGTGCACTGTCTCACAATAACTTTGTACACTGTGTCCCACTCTAGCTCTGTGCACTCTCACACTAGCTCTGTGCACTGTCTCACACTAGCTCTGTATACTGTTTCACACTTGCTCTGTACGCTGTATCTCCCATTAGCTCTGTACACTCTCACAATAACTCTATACACTGTGTCCCACTCTAGCTCTTTGCACTCTCACTCTAGCTCTGTGCACTGTCTCACACTAGCTCTGTGCACTGTCTCACACTAGCTCTGTACACAGAGCTATGTTAGACACAGTGTTACAAGCTAGTGGTGAGACAAGTGTTACAGAGCTAGTGATGAGGAACAGGTACAAAGCTATGTGGACAGTGCACGCGGGAGACACGTGTACAGAGCTGTGTGATACAAGGGACAGAGCTAGTGGTGAGGACACAGTGTCAGAGCTATGTGGACACAGTGCACAGAGCTAGTGTGAACCAGACAGACTAAGTGTGAACAGCAGAGCTAGTTGGGCTGACAAGCTAGTGGCCCAGTGGACAGCAGTTAGTGGAAGACCAAGCTGATGACACAGTCGTACGAGCCTAGTGTCGACCCACCGGCAGACTCGTGTGAATAACATGTGTACAAAGCTAGTGTGAGACACAGTGCACAGAGCTAGTGGAGACACAGTGACAGAGATATGTGAGAACAGCAGCTAGAGGCATACAAGCTAGTGGAGACACAGTGCAACAGATTAGTGTGAGACACAGTGCACAGAGTGTATGATGAGACACAGTGCACGGCGAGTGTGGAGACAGTGTACAACTAGTGTGAGACTGCCCAGAATTATGTGACCAGTGCATCAGAGTTTAGTGTGAGACCAACATGCACAGATCTAGTATAGAACGTGCACAGAGCTAGTGTGAGACACAGTGCACAGAGCTAGTGTAGACACGTTGTACAGAGCTAGTGTGGAGACATGGACACAGAGCTAGTGGTGAGACACAGTGCACGAGCCTAGTGTAAGAACACAGGGCACAGAGCTAGTGTGGACCAGTGCACAGAGGCTTATATGTGACAGTGTTACAAGCTAGTTTATGATAGCCCAGTGCCCAAGCTAGTGGGGACAGTGTACAGAGCTAGTGGTGAGACCACAATGGCACAGAGGCTAGTGTGAGCAGTGTACAAAGCTAGTGTGAGACACCGTCACAGAGCTAGTGTGAGACGTGTACAAGCTATTGTGATACACAAGTGCACAGAGCTAGTGGAGGCAGTGTAACAAGAGCTAGTGTGAGACACAGTGCACAGAGCTAGTGTTGAGACAGTGTCAGAGCTTAGTGTGAGACACAGTGCACAGAGCTAGTGTGCGGCCGTGTACAAAGCTAGTGTGAGACACAGTGCACAGCGCTAAGTGTGAGACAAGTGACGAGCTAGTGTGGAGACAACAGTGCACGAGCTAGTGTTGAGACAGTGTTATCAGACTAGTGGTTAGCACAGTGGCACAGTCTAGTGGTGAGGCAGTGGTACAAAAGCTATTGTGACACAGTGCCCGAGCTAGTATGAGACAATTGTACATAGCTAGTGTGAGACGGTGCACAGAGCTATGTGATACAGGTAACAGAGCTATTGTGAGACACAGTGCCAGAGCTATTCTGATGCAGTGTAACCAAGCTAATTGGCGAGACAGTGCACAGAGCTAGTGTGAGACACAGTGCACGAATTAGTGTGAAGACACAGTGCCAGAGTTGTGTGAGACACAAGTGCATGAGCTAGTTGAGACATGTACAAAGCTAGTGTGATACAACAGTGCTCATAGCGAGTTTGAGACACATTGCAGCAGAATTAGTGTGCGGCACAGTTGCACAGAGCTAGTTTGAGACACATGCACGGAGCTAGTGTGAACATGTACAAAGCTAGTGTGAGCATCCTGCACAGAGCTAGTGTGAGACACAGTGCACATAATTAGTACATGAGACACCGTGCACGAGTTAGTGTGAGACCAGTTCACAGAGCTAGTGTGAGACACGTGCACACACAGGAGGTTAGTGTAAGACACAGTGCACAGAGTAGTGTGAGACAGTGCACAGAGCTAGTGTGAGACAGTGTACGAGCTAGTGTGAGACATGCACGAGAGCTAGTGTGAGAACATTCCACAGTTATTGTGGGACCGTGCACAGAGCTAGTGTAGACACAGTGCACAGAGTAGTGTGAGACAGTACACAGACTAGTGTGAGACAGTGTACAGGCTCTGTGAGACAGTGTACAGAGCTAGTGTGAGATAGGCACAGAGCTAGTGTGAGACAGTGCACAGGCCGGGCTAGTGTGAGACAGTGTACAGGGCTCGTGTGGCAGTGTACAGAGCTAGTGTGAGACCTGCAACAGAGCTAGTGTGATACAAGTGCACAGAGCTAGTGTGAGCATGTAAGACTAGGGTGATACAAGTGCCCAGAGCTAGTGTTAGACACAGTGCACAGATCTAGTGGTGAACACAGTGCACAGAGCTATGTGAGACAGTGCACAGAGCTAGTGTGAGACGGCACAGAGCGAGTGTGGACTGTGTACAGAGCTAGTGTGGAACATTGTACATGAGCTAGTGTGGGGACAGTGTCCGCAGAGCTAGTGTAGACGCCAGTGCACAGAATAGTGTGAAAAGTGTACAAGCTATGTGTGACACAGTGTACAGAACTAGTGTGAGACAGTGTTACAGCTAGTGTGGGGACAGTGTACAGAAGCTATGTGAGACGCCAGTGCACAGAGATGTGTGAAGTGTACAGAGCCTAGTGTGGGACACAGTGGTACAGAGCTAGTGTGATACAGTTACAGAGCTAATGTGAGACCAGTGCACAGAGCTAGTGTGAGACAGTGTACAGAGCTAGTGGTGAGACACGGTACAGACTAGTGTGAGACGCACTGCACAGAGCTATGTGAGTCAGTGTACAGAGCTAGTGTGAGCCGCACTGCTGACAGAGCTATGTTAGACAGTGTCCGACTAAGTGTGAGAGTGCACAGAGCTAGTGTGAGAGTGCACAGAGCTAGAGTGGCACAGTGTATCAAGTTTTATTGTGAGACAGTAATACAGATCTAGGGTGAACAGTGTCACAAGCTAGTGGGAGACAGTGGTCAGACTAGTTGTTGAGAGTGCACAGAGCTATGTGGGACACATGTGTAAAAGTTTATTGTGAGACAGTATCAAGCTAGTGTGAGACAGTGCACATAGTCGAGTGTGAGACAGTGCACAGAGGCTAAGTGAAGTGCAAAGAGCTAGATTGGGACAATTTATATAGTTATTGTGAGAGTGTACAGAGCTAATGGAGATCAGCGTACAGAGCAGGTGAAACAGTCTCAGAGCTAGTGTGAGACAGTGCACAGAGCTATGTGAGAGTGCACATAGCTAGAGGGGAACACATTACAAAAGTTATTGTGAGACAGTCCCCAGAGCTAGTGTAGACACAGTGCACAGAGTAGTGGTGAATGACAGTGTACAGAGCTATGTGAGACGTGCACAGAGCTAGTGTGAGATCGTGCACAAGCTAGAGTGTGTTCCACAGTGTACAGAGCTAGTGGTGGAGACCAGTGCACGAGCTGTGTGATACATTGTACAGAGCTAGTATGGACATGTCGAGCTAGTGTGGACCTTGCCAGAGCGAGTGTGATACAGTGTACAGAGCTATTGTGAGACAGTGCACGACTAGTGTGAGACATGTACAGAGCTAGTGTGGACAGTGTAACATAGCGCGTTGTTAGACAGTGGGCCCAAGCAGTGTGAAGATGTGCACGAGCTAGAGTGGGACAACAGTGCACATAGTTATGTGGGACCGTGGCACAGAGCTATGGCAGACACAGTGCACATGAGCTATTGTGAGACACAGTGCCCAGAGCTAGTGTGAGACAGTGTACAGAGCTAGTGTGAGACATTGTACAGAGCTAGTGTGAGATAGTGCACAAGCTAGTGTGAGACAGTGCAATGGCTATGTGAGACATGTACAGGGCTAGTGGTTGATACAGTGTACGAATAGCTAGTGTGTGAGAACAGTTGCACAGAGCTAGTGTGAGACCGTTGCACAGAGAGCAGTGTGAGACGTTACAGAGCTAGTTGGACAGTGCCAGAGCTAGTGTGAGACACATCACAGAGTATTGTGAGATCAGTGCCAAGCTAGAGTGGACACAGTGTAACAGAGCTAGTGTGAGACGTGCACAGAGCAGTGTGAGACAGTGTACAGAGCTAAGTGTGAGACGTGTACAGGCTAGTGTGAGAGTGTACAGAGCTAGTAGAGAAGTTCACAGGGCTAGAGTGGACCAGTGCAGAGCTAGTGTGAGACGTGTACAGAGCTAGTGTGAGACAGGTCACAGAAGCTAAGTGAGACCTGTACAGAGCTAGTGTGAGACAGTGCACAGAGCTAGTGTAAGTGTAAGGGGCTAATATCTGACAGTGCACAGACCCAGGAAATTCACCACCTGTGTGTGCAAAGTGCCTATGGGATTGATAGTGTCATTGTGTGTGTTATAACATACACCCCCAGACTCCCCAAAATTCACTCAAGTCCAGTCCAATTGAACTGATAGAGAGAGAGGGAACATGGGTAATAGAGACAGACTGTAAGAGAAAGGGGGGTTCTCACCTTTTTGGGGGTCCAAATCTCCCTCCAGTGGCCAATGGACAAGAATCCTCCAGTTGCTCCCCCATATATGCTGGGTAACCCCTGGCTAGTAAAGGAGCTGCCCTGTGTCTCTGTCTCTATCTTCTCCCAGCCTTTTCCTTAAAGAATGTCCATCACCGTGAGTACACACAGAACTTACCTTCACGCAGAACAGACAGTTAGGTGGAGCAGCACATCCCATAGGGTTCTATATAGATGAATACAGTGAAGGTGGAGCAGGTCACAGCCCATAGGGTTCTATAGAAGATGAATACAGGTAAGGTGAGCAGCACAGCACCCTAGGTTTTCTCTCGAGAATAATACAAGTTAAGGTGAGTCAGCAAAGCACAGCCCATAGGGTTCTATAGAGATGAATACAGTTAAGTGGAGCCCAGCGCAGCCCATATGTTCTATAGATATGAAATACAGTTAAGTGGAGGCCGCGCAGCCATAGGGTTTCTATAGAGATGATACAGTTAAGGTGAGCAGCCAGCCCATAGTGTTCGTTAGAGATGAATACAGTTCAGGGGAGCATCACGCCCATAAGGGTTCTATCGAAGATGAATACAGTTAAGGTGGAGCAGCACAGCCCTAGGGTTCTATAAGATGAATACCGTTAAGGGGGAGCACACAGCCCTTAGGGTTTCTATAGAGAGAATACAGTTAAGGTGGGGCAAGCACAGCCCATAGGGTTTCATAGAGATATACAGTTAAGGTGGAGCACACAGCCATGGGGTTCTATATAGATGAATCCAGTTAAGGTGGAGCAGCACAGCCCTGGGGCTAAGAGATGAATCCATTAAGGTGGAGCAGCACAACCATAGGGTATATAAGATTAATACAGTTAGGTGGGCAGCACAACCCATAGGTTATATAGAGATAATACAGTTTAAGGTGGAGCAGCACAGCCTAGGGGTTTCTAATAGAATGATACAGTTTAAGAAGGTGGCGCAGCATACCATAGGAGGTTATATAGAGATGAATACAGTTAAGGTTGGAGCAGCACAGCCCATAGGGTTTCTATAGAGATACTACAGTTAAGGAGGTGAGGCACACCCATAGGGTTATACAGAGAGAAATACAGTTAAGGTGGAGCAGCACCGGCCCCTGGTTCTACTATAGATGAATACCGTTAAGGTGGAGCAGCAGCCAACCCATATGTTCTATAGAGAATGAAATACATGTTAAGGGCGGCAGCGAGCAGAGTTAAGGTGGAGCAGCACAGCCCATAGGTTCTATAGAGATGAATACAGTTAAGGTTGAGCATCACAGCCCATTAGGGTTCTATAGAGATGATACAGTTAAGGTGGATCAGCCAGCCCATAAGGGTTCTATGAGATGAACAGTTAATGTGGAGCAAGCACAGCCCATAGGGTTTTTTGTTTCCCCCGATAGAGATGAATACAGTTAAGGTGGGAGCAGCGCAGCCCATAGGTTTCTATAGAGATGAAACAGTTAAGGTGGAGCAGCCCTCCCATGGGGTTCTATCGAGATAAATCAGTTAAGGTTGAGCAGCGCAGCCCATAGGGTTCTATAGAGATGAATACAGTTAAGGTGGAGCTCGCAGCCCCTAGGTTCCTATGAATGATACAGTTAAGGTGGAGCAGCGCAGCCCCATCGGGTTCTATAGAGATAATACAGTTAAGGTGGGCAGCACAACAAAAGCCCATAAGGGTTTTCTATAGAGATGAATACGTTAAGGTGGAGCAGCACAGCCATAGGGTTTCTATAGAATGAATACATTTCAATTGGACCGCATAACAGCCATAGGGTTCTATAGATATGAATACATTAAGGTGGAGCAGCACATCCCATGGGTTCTAGAAGAGAATACAGTTAAATGGAGCAGCACAGCCCATAGGGTTCTATAGAGATGAATAACATTAAGGTGGAGCGCACAGCCCATTGATTCTATAGTGATGAATACCGTTAGGTGGAGCAGCGCATCCCATGGCGTTCTATAAGAGATGGAACCGTTAAGGTGGAGCACGCACCCATGGGTTCTATAGAGATGATAAGTTAAGGTGAGCAACAGCACAGCCCATGTGGTTCTTAGAGATAAATTCCATTTAGTTGGAGCATCACAGCCCATGGGGTTCTATAGGATGAATACAGTTAAGGTGAGGCAAGCGCAGCCATAGGGTTCTATAAGAGATGAATACGTAAGGTGGGAGCAGCGCAAGCCATATGTTCGATAGAATATGAATACAGTTAAGGTGGAGCACAGCACGCCCATCGGGTTTCTATAGTATGACTACAGTTACTGTGGAGCAGCACAGCCCATGGGGTTTCTAAGAGATAATACAGTTAAGGTGGAGCAGCACGCCCATAGGGTTTTATAGAGATGATACAGTTAAGTGGCGCACGCGCACCCATGGGGTTCTATAGAGATGAATACGTTAAGGTTGAGCACACAGCCCATAGGGTCCTATAGAGATGAATACAGTTAAGGTGGAGGCAGCCCAGCCCTAGGGTCTATAGAGATTAATACCGTTAAGGCAGGTGGAGCGCACAGCCCAGAGGGTTCTCTAATATGATATCAGTTTAAGGTGGAGCAGCACAGCCCCATAGGGGTCCCTTAGAGATGAAATACAGTTAAGTGGAGCAGCGCAGCCCACTTGGGGGTTCTATAGAGATGAATAGCAGTTAAGGGTGGAGCATCAACATCCCATAGGTCCTATTTTAGAAAGGAAAATAATACAGTTAATTGGAGCACCCGCCCATAGGTCATAGAAGATGATACAGTTAAGGTGGAGCAGCACGCCCATAGGGTTCTATAGAGATGAATACGTTAATGTGAGCACGCAGGCCCATGGGTTCTATATGATGATACAGTTAAGGTGGACAGCAGCATCAGCCCATGGTTTCTATAGAGATGACTACAGTTAATGTGAGCAGCGCATGCCCATTGGGTTCTATAGAATGAATACATTAAGGTGGAGCAGCAACAGCCCATAGGGTTGCTATAGAGATGAATAACAGTTAAGTGGGAGCATCGACCCATAGGGTTTCTATAGAGATGAATACATTTAAGGTGGAGGCAGCACAGCCCATAGGGTTCCTATAGAGATGAATACATTTTGGTGGAGCAGCGCAGCCATATGGTTCTATAGAGATTAATCCATTAAGGTGGAGCAGCTCCAGCCCATAGGGTTTATAGAGCTGAATACATTTAGGTGGAGCAGCAACGCGCCATAGGGTTCGATAGGAGATGAATACAGTTAAGGTGGAGCAGCACAGCCCATAGGTTCTATAGAGATTTGGAATACAGTTAAGGTGGAACACAGGCGCAGCCACCGGGTTCTATGAGATAAATACAGTTAAGGTGGAGCAGCACAGCCCATAAGGGTTCTATAGAGATGAATACAGTTAGGTGGCAGCAACAAGCCCATAGGGTTCTATAGAGATGACTACAGTTAGGTGTCGCCCACGCCATAGTGCTATAGAGATGAATACATTTAAGTAAGGGTGGACACGCACAGCCCATTGGGTTCTATAGATATGAAACAGTTAAGGTGGAGCAGCACAGCCCTGGGGTTCTATAGAGATGAAAATACCGTTAAGGTGGAGCAGCACAAAACCTCCCAATTTAAAGGGTTTATAGAGATGAATACAGTTTAATGTGGAGCAGCACAACCCATATTGTTATATAGAGATTATACGTTAAGGTGGAGCAAGGCACAGCCATAGGGTTCTATAGAGATGAAATACGTTAAGGTGGCATCAGCTACCCCTGGGTTATATAGAGATGAATACAGTTAAGGTGAGCAGCCCAGCCCATAGGGTTCTATAGAGATGAATACAGTTAAGGTGGAGCGCACCAACCCATAGGTTTATATAGAGTGCAACGTTAAGTGGAGCAGCACAGCCCTATGGTTCTATGAGATGAATACAGTTAAGGTGGAGGCAACCACCCATAGGGTTCTATAGAATGAATACAGTTAAGGTGGAGCAGCAACAGCGTTAAGGTGGATCAGCAACAGGCCATAGGGTTCTCTAGAGATGAATACCGTTAAGGTGGATCAGCACATCGCCATAGGGTTCTATAGAATGAATACAGTAGGTGGAGCAGCACAGCCCATAGGGTCTATAGAGATGAATACAGTTAAGGTGGACAGCACAGCCCATAGGGTTCTATAGAGAGACTACAGTTAAGTTGGAGCAGCGCGCCCATCGGGTTCTATAGAGATGAATACGTTAAGGTGATCAGCGTCAGCCCATAGGTTCCCTATAGAGATGAATACAGTTCAGTGGTGAGCAAGCGCAGCCATAAGGGTTCTATGAGATAAATCCAGTTAAGGTGGCGCAGCACAGCCCATATGGTTTCTATATAGATAATCAGTTAAGGTGAGCAGCACAGCCCATAGGTTCTATGAGAGATAAATACAGTTAAGGTGAGCAGCACATCCCATAGGTTTCTATAGAGATGAATCAGTTTAAGGGTGGAGCAGGCACAGGCCATAGGGTTCTATAGGAGATGATACAGTTAGATGGGCAGCCCACCATAGGGTTCTATAGAGATGAATCAGTAAGGTGGAGCAGCACAGCCCAGGATTCTATGTGAGAATAACAGTTAAGGTGGAGCAGCGCAGGCCCCTGGGGTTCTATAGAGATGGTACCGTTAATGTTGGCGCATCGCATCCCATGGGGTTTCTTATAGAGATGAATACAGTTAAGGTGGAGTCAGCACGCCCATGGGGTTCTATAAGATCTTCAGTTAAGTTGATCAGCACAGCCCTGGGTTTCTATAGAGATGAATACAGTTAAGGTGGAGCAGGCGCACCCATAGGTTGCCTTATCGAGATGAATACAGTTAAGGTGTGAGC
Source organism: Hymenochirus boettgeri (assembly GCA_019447015.1). Taxonomy (NCBI): domain Eukaryota; kingdom Metazoa; phylum Chordata; class Amphibia; order Anura; family Pipidae; genus Hymenochirus; species Hymenochirus boettgeri. The sequence continues at coordinate 27,786 of JAACNH010000602.1, read as the reverse complement.
AGCGCAGCCCATAGGGTTTCGATAGAGATGGAATACAGTTAAGGTGAGCAGCACACGCCCATCAGTTTATAGAGATGAATACAGTTAGTGAGCAGCACAGCCCATGGGGTTCTATGAGATAAAACAGTTAAGGTGGAGCAGCACACCATAGGGTTAAGAGATGAATACAGTTCAGTGGAGCATCGCAGCCCATGGGGTTCTTAGGATGAAGACCGTTAAGGTGAGTCAGCACAGCCATAGTCCTATAGATATGATACAGTAAGGTGGAGCACCATCCCATAGGTTCTATAGAATTATACCGTTTAAGGTGGAGCAGCACAGCCCATACGGTTTCTAAGATATGAATACAGTTAAGGTGAGCAGCACAAGCCCATAGGTCCTATAGAGATAATACAGTAAGGTGGAGCAGCGCAGCCCATGGGTTCTATAGAGATGAATACGTTTAAGGTGGAGCAGCACACCCCTAGGTCCTATAGAGTGAATACATTAATGTGGAGCAAGCCCGAGCCCATAGGGGCTATAGAGATGAATACATTTACGGGAGCAGCACAGCCCATAGGGTTCTATAGAGATGAATACAGTTTCAGGTGGAGCAGCGCAGCCCATGTGGTTCTATAGAGATGATACAGTTAATGGTGAGGGCATCACACCCATGGGGTTTTCTATGAGCTTGAATACAGTTAAGGTGGACGCGCAGCCCATTGGGTTCTATAAGATGAATACATTTAAGGCTGAGCAGCACAGACCATAGGGTTCATGAGATGAATACAGTTAAGGTGGGCAGCGGCCCATAAGGGTTCTATAGAGATGAATACAGTTTAAGTGGAGCAGCATCAGCCCATAGGGGTTCTATAGAGAGAATACAGTTTAAGGTGGAGCAGCACAGCCCATAGGGTTTTCTATAGAGATGATAACAGTACAGTGGAGCAGCACAGCCCTAGGGTCTATAGAGAGGAACCACCGTTTTAATGTGAGCAGCACAGCCAGCCATAGTGTGCTATAGAGATACTACAGTTAAGGTGGAGCACGCAGCCCCTAGTGTTATATGGAGAGGACAGGGATAAACCACAAAACCAGAATACTGGGAGTTGTATTCACCAAAAGACAGAGGGGCCCTCCTGGTGCAAAAACATACAAGGTTAACCCCACTACCACAGAGTGTCATGGCACCAAATAAATAACTATGAGGTTTTCCCGAGCCTCCTTAACTGGGGGATTAGAGGGTCCAACTCTGATGGCGGGGATGAACTTGGGTTTGTGTTCACATTACAACAGGCTTTGTGCTTCCCCTCCCTGCCTACTCACCTGCTGGTAACTGCTGCTGGGATAAAGCCCTGGGGCCCTAATGGTTACTCACCGCTCTGTGGTTAAGCGAACAGGACAATCTCTATAAACTCCTTTTCACATGCAGAACACAGCAGAAGGGTTAATGGGAATTGTCATTGATACAGATCCCAAGAACGGGAGAGGGAAGGGTTAATATATTAACATAGAAAATGGATTATCAATGGGAATTAACTGAATTATAAGGAAAAATCTAACAAAAAATCACCTCAGCGAAACAGCTGATTGAATAACTATCACCGAGATCCTTCCACATGGGTAAATCAACAAAATCTTTCATTACAGCAGTCCTGCAGTACTCCCACTCCCCCCTCCCCTTGCACAGAAAGATACAAAGTATCTCATTGGGACACATCCCGCACTCTGCTTAATGGATACACTTGCGGCATGTCCTGACCAGTGCTTATGGAGGGAGGGGCTAGCAAGTAAGCCACATACATACTCTAAGATCAGTTAAAGCCAATGTTACTCAGTTGTGTAATATAGTTTATAACTTTTTGTTATAAATAAAGAATTTGTATATAATACCCCCAGGTTGTCCCCCACACCTCCCATAGAACAAAGAGGCTGCTTGGCCTACTGTCTGTCTATGAGGACCATGAGGGACATTCTCATCATAACTACCGTGTGATTATACAGGAAGTTCTGTGTGCCAGGTAGAGATAACTCGTCAATTTCTGTCTCAGGGAATGTGAACAAGCCCACAAATATCCATCAGAAATAGCATTTCCTCCGGGACTGGGACAGTTTATCATAAGGCTGTCATGGATAGAAACCTTCCGAGGGTCAATTTCCGTATATGACACCGTGCACATTAAGGAATTTACTGTGTATAAATTGCTATGCCTGAATGTTCACCCCATATGGGCGATAAGCAGGGGAATAAAACGTTTAACAAAACAGTGTAGTTTTGTTCTAAAAAAAATCGAATTAGTTTTTTAACTTAAATAAGTCACCAGAATAAAAGAAAATTCCGCAATTATTCTACATTCATTTGATTTTTTTTAGTAATTCTGACAATCTCTGGTAGCGTTAACGCCTTTCCTGTGATTAATTTAGTATTGGAATCGACGTCCAATCAAGGACGCACTGTAACCCCGCCCCTGTTCGTCTATCAATCTCTTATATCCTAGAGTGCGATGGGTAATACAATTGATATTTTCTAGGGAATAATATATAATAACCTAGAAAAGGGAAAGTTTAAGTATAATAGAACGTTAATTGGCTTGAAGGGCTGCATTTTGGAGGGAATCTGTTGTTTGCTGCAGAATTTTAAACTCAATAATGGGACTGATGAGTTTTGTAGTGAACGCCTTGTTTGGGACAAAAAAAACCTTTGTGTGTTCCCAGCCCAAAGTGGGCTAATTTGATCCAATCAACCAGAGAGCTACATCTGATTGGTTAGGGCAAATTAGCAACCATTTTCAATGATAAGATCAACTTTTACATTGAATATCTCTGTATCTTTTTGATGATTGGTCAAAATTTGTTTTTGTTAACGTTATGTTACCCTTGGTATGGCTGCACAGTAAGGGGATAAGTAGAATCAAGTAGGTTGTGACCTCTGTGTCGGTTGGGGGTTAAAAAAAACAAACGTGGTTTTGATGATTGGTCAAAATTTGTTTTTTTGACTTTAGTTACCCTTTAGTATGGCTGCAACAGTCATGGAGGGTAGGTCATTAGGTGGAGTATGTACTGTCCACATGGGGGTTAAAAAAACAAACCTTTTTTATTATTAATGCAAAATTAAATTTTTTGACTTTGTTACCCTTTAATATGAAATCCACAGTAGATGGATAAGTCGACATAGGGTTGTACCTTTGTCTGGTTGAGGGGGTAATGGTCTTTTTTTGTGTTTACAACCATAAACTTCCTTTTATTGATGATAAATCTAACTAGTGTTTTTACTTAGTTAACCTTTAAGTAGTTGCCACGTAATGGATAAGTAGATCATTAGGTGTTTGTCCTGGATCTGGTTGAGGGGGTATGTGTCTTTTTTTTTGTGTTTTACAACCATAAAACATTTTTTTATTGAGGAATACATCTAAATAAGTTTTTTTACGTTAGTTACCCTTTAGTATGGCGCCACAGTAATGGATAAGTATATCCTAAGGTTTGGTGTAAACTGGGTCCCCTGGTTGAAGGGTATGTCTTTTTTGGTTTCAACCATACAACTATTTTTAATTGAGGATAAATCTAAATAAGTTTTTTTTACTTTAGTTATCCTTTTATATGGCTGGCCACATTAATGGATAGTAAATCATAGTGTGTGTTCCTGGGTTGGTGTTGAGGGGGTATGTCTTTTTTTGTTAATACTCATAAAACTATCTTTTATTGAGGATAAATCTAAAATTAGTTTTTTTGACTTTAGTTACCCTTTAAATATGCTTCATGGGAATGGAAAGTTGGTCAGTAGGTGGTGTACCTGGGTCTTTTGGGTGGGGGGTTTTTTTGGGGGGGGGGGGATATCACCCATTTTTAATTATGACCATGAAAAGAAAACTGTTTTGAAATATCCACATTGAGATTGTTACCATATAGTCTAATGGAAAAAATGTCCCGGAAATTCGCCGATACGCGCCGTAACGCTTCCGCGATTCCTTAGCTAAAGACGCACACTTCTCCTATATGGCCCCGCACTCTGTACCGAATTTCATGTCTCTAGCTCCAAAACTTGTGGGATGAGATACGGTCACGAAAAAGCGGAATAATACACGGAATAAGAAAAGAAGAAGAAGAAGAAAGAAGAGAAGAAGAAGAAGAAGAAGAATAATGAACAGTAATTTGTCTTTTTCAAGCCAAATTAATTATATTATATAATATCCTTGTTGCTTTTGTTCACACGCATGTTCGCTAAGGGATTCGTAGTTAGAAAAGCAAACATATTGATTTGTCCATGAATGCCATAATACCGGTCACACAACGGCGTTTTCACACACTGCGAACGCCTATCATGCACTGCGAGCTGCAACTTACCTGCGTAACGCATTCGACTAACTTTAACGGGGAAAATAAAAACGCAAAAAAGGCGCTTCTGTGTCATTGTCCATTTTTTGCCAGCGCATACAATACATTAAATTATGATTTTCTGTAGCTTTAATCCAACCTTCCCGTCCACTCTGGGCCAACTTAAGACAAGTGAAACCCTTTAGCTATAGTACTCTTACATAATGGGGATGAATTGTTTAGAACTGCATCCTCAATTGCCTCTGCATGAAAACTGAAGTAATGGGCACAGACGGTGAATTAAAAAGATTTTAATCTTTACAGTCTAATTAATTTAATTATCTCCGTGTAACTGTAAACCCTGGGAGCCATTGGACTTCTGCTGTCTGGCCCTTTATGTGTCCTTTCCTCCCTTCCTGGACGTCAGCGCACTTCCGCGTTTAATGTTCTTAACCCAGAATATTTCAATTTCCCTCCTAACTGCATTCCGCCCAATAGAGGAGAGATCAATTACATGTACATTATAACAGTCACAGTCACGGAGTAAACGGTACATTATAACAGTCAAACACGGAGGTAAACAATTTACATTATACACAGTCCAGCATATATTAAATCATTAAATGACCCTATAGGATTAAGTGATTAAAGACACATATCATGATCACTTCCCGAACTAAATGACCCTATATCATAGTCACTATTCCCTATATTAAATGACACTATATCAATTGCACTATTCCTATATTAAATGACACCTATATCAACGGTCACTATTCCCCTATAGTTAAATGACAACTATACCATGGTCACTATTCCTATAGTAATGTCACCATATCAATGGTCACTATTCCTATATAAATGACACTATATCAAGGTCACTATTCTATATTAAATGACACTATTCCTGGTCACTATTCCCTATATTAAATGACAACTATCATCATGGTCCTATTCCCTATATTAAATGACACTATATCATGATCACTATTCCCTATATTAAATGGACCCTATATCATGATCACTATTTCCCTATAATAAATGGACACGATATCATGGTCAACTATTCTCTAATATTAATGACACTATATTCATGATCACTATGCCCTAATTAATGGCACTATATCACTGGTCACTATTCTCTATAAAAGACACTATAGCCATGGCACTGATTCCCTATATAAATGACACTATATCATATCACTATCCCTATATTTAAATGACAAATGACACTATAAATCACGGTCACTTTCCCTATATTAATGACCTATATCAACGGTCACTATTCCCTATATTAAATGCCTATATCATGGATCACTATTCCCTATATTAAATTACACGATAATCATGGTCACTATGCCCATATTAAATGACACTATAGCCATGGTCACTATTCGCCTATATTAACTGACACTATATCACGTTCACTATTCCCTATTTAAATGACCTATAGCATGATCCTATTCCCTAGATTAATGACCCTATATCATGGTTCACTATTCCCTATATTAAAGACACTGTATCATGGTCACTATTCCCTATATTAAATGACACAACTATTTCATGGTCACTATTCCCTAATATTAAATTGACACTATTCAGGTCACTATTCCCATATTTCAATGACACTATATCACGGTCACTATCCTATCTTAAATGGACACTATATCACGGTCACTATTCCCTATATTAAATTAACACTATATCTGGTCCCCCTATTCCCTAATATAAAATGACCCTATATCACGGTCACTGTTCCCTATATTAATGACACTGAATCATTCACTGTTCCCCTATATTAAATGACACTATATCATGGTCACTATTCCCTATAATTATGACACATAATATCACGGTCACTAGTCCCTATATTAATTACCACTATCTCACTGTACTCTTCCCTATATTAAAATGACACTATATCATTATCCACTATTCCTATATAAATGACACTATATCAGGGTCACTATTCCCTATATAAATGACACTATATCATGATCACATGCCCTAATTAAATGACACTATATCATGATCACTATTCCCTAATATTAAATGACACTATATCCTGGTCACTATTCCCTATATTAAAATGACACTATATCTGGTCGCTATTCCTCATATTAAATGACACTTTCATGATCACTATTCCCTAATCTTAAATGACACTATAATCATGTTCACACTGTTTCCCTATATTAATGACACTAATCAGTGTCTCTCTTCCTATATTAATTACCTATATCATGTCACTATTTCCCTATAATTAAATGACACTATATCATGGTCCCACTTTCCTATATTAACTGGACAGTATATCATGGTCACATTCCCTATATTAATGACACTATATCAGGTCACTATTCCCTAATTAAATGACACTATATCACGGTCACTATTTCCTATATTAAATGACACTATAATCACGGTCACTATTCCTATAATTAATGACACTATATCCCGTCCACTATTCCCTATATTAAATGACACTAATATCACGGTCACTGTCCCTATATTAAATGACACTGTATCATGGTCACTGTTTCACTATATCAAATGACACTAATAATCCAACGTCCGCTATTTCCCTATATTTAAATGACACTATATCATGGTCCTCTATTCCCTATATTAAATGGACACTATAATCCATGGTCCACTATTCCCTATATTCAATGACACTATATCATGGTCACTAATCCCTATATTAAATGACACTAGATCAGGTCACTTTCCCTATCTTAAATGACACTATATGCATTGTCCACATTCCCTATATTAAATGACGATCTCATGGTCACTTTCCTATATTAAATACACTATAATCATGGTCACTATTCCCTAGATTAAATGACCTGATATCACGTCAACTATTTCCCTATATTAAATGACACTATATCAACGATCACTATTCCCTATTTAAATGACACTATATCCCATCACTATTCCCTATATTAATGAACCTATATATGGTCGCTATTCCCTATTTAATGACACTATATCATGAATCCTATCCCTATATTAAATGACACCTATATCATGGTCAGCTATTTTCCGATATTAAATGACACTATATCATGAGCACTATTCCTCTATATTAAATGACACTATATCATTGTCACTATTCTCTATATTCAATGACACATATGCACTGTGTCTCACACTAGCTCTGTACACTGTGTCTCACACTAGCTCTGTGCACTGTCTCACACTAGCTCTGTACACTGTCTCACACTAGCTCTGTACACTGTCTCACACTAGCTCTGTGGACTGTCTCACACTAGCTCTGTGCACTGGGTGTTTGCTTATTAGAAAATCAGCGAGGAGAGGGTTAAACATTAAAGTGAAAGTGTCCCTGCCCTTTCACAAATAGAATTTAAATGATTCAGGAAAGAGGGGGCGGCCCAGCTGGTTCTCACACTCAATGTCACAATTTCCTTTAAATCCTGCAGCTTCCCGTTGTGAGATCTGTACAAAGTGATAACAGTTAGTCTGTGAGTGATCGTTGTCTAATAATATTCCTAGTGTTGGGCTGTGTTCACGCAGACGATATTCCAACCCAATCAACTGTCCGGCAAAATGTTTCAGGAGGTCGGGTTAAAATATTGATAGGGACTTTGTTGTGATGTCATTTTTACTTTTATTACTGTCTGACTGGGCTACCAATCAGCCATATGGGCAGGAATATTCGGGGCAGGGTTTGTACGATCCTTAAAGCCGTACACGGGGCTGATATTTAGAGGAAGAGGGGAAATATTATCTCAACCCCAACTTCCGGCAACCCCAACTGCTATTTTATACCAGTTTATTACATGTATTTGTAACCAGATATTTAATGGTAAGTTCTCTGACTATTCTGGTAAAGGTGTCTGGCTCCTCTCTCTGCTCAATCAGCGTGTGTGTAGTTACTTCCATGACATCATTACCATGGGTGTGGTTATCCCCATGACATCATAATTGTGCATGGTAATTCACACACGCACACACTCACACGCATGTTCCTTCACACAACTGTGTCCAAACACAACAAAAGTGTCAATCCCTGAAAGGTAGGAAATCCTGATTCTTCCTCCCTGGGTAGCAGTGAGATGTCAATGTTCCATTCAGCGCACAGACTATTTACCGTAATGTTAGGGCTAGGTTTCCCGCTCGCGTAAATTCCCGCGATTTCCGATGCACATGCGATTGCGTTAACGCAGCGTTTCCATAACGCGAAATGGCGAATACGCGAACACAAAACGCTAACACGAATGCACAAGAAAAGCGCACACAATCGCGTGCGATAACGCTCGATTCCTGTGTGTTGCAGTCTGGCCTCAGCCTTAGTGATCGGGGAGGTTGTCACGCGTGATGCTAATATGACTTCTCACTGCTCCGCCATTCCCTACCTTTAAAGAGACTCTTTAATGGAAAAGTAAATATTTAGGTATAGTTACCCTTTAATGTAACTACAACATAAGCTAATGAATCTCAGACATGTTTATCCTGTAAATGATTTTCTTATAAACAGTGCGTAGTGATGTCATCAGCGCACATATATCCACCACTATATGACTGGATCCCATGTGGCCCCATGAATGACACTCAGAATCATGGGAAACCCTCACTATACACAAACACAATGTAAGGATCAGGGGGGTTAGCTAACAGCTGCATCTTGGACCCCCGTCTCTATTTCACTGCTGTTTCCTGCAGTTTTCTCCCCCACCCATTATAAAGAGGGTAGGAGTTGCCATGTGTCACACACCTTTAGATGACAAAAACTGAAGAGATAATCACAGGGTGGAATTCAGGATTTCGGTTTGGCTGCTCCCTATGTTTGTTGTTGCTCCAGTGCTGGAGAGAACATTGGGTGGAGGAGCTGTGCCCAGATAATCACAATATTAGGGTGGATACATATCGGTAACAGAGAGAAGGTTAGTATGGGAAATTAATTACATGTGGGGTTGCCATACTGCAACCTTCCAGCTGTTTTTCGCAGTCATGGACGGAGGGCTGAAAATCTAGGAATTTAAAGTGGATACACACCGCAAATCTTTAATACTATGTCTGTCGTTTTTTTAAGGTCAGGCTACCAATAGTCCCAAGTGTTCCCTATAAAAAGGAATCGGTGAAAATGATTGTCATACATACGTCCACCTAGTCCAACCTTTATACCCTACCCATAATGTCTGTATAACAGTTACATAGTAACATAGTATTGGAGGTTGTATAAAGACATACGTCCATCTAGTCCAACCTTTATACCCTACCCATAATGTCTGTATAACAGTTACATAGTAACATAGTACTGGAGGTTGAACAAAGACATACGTCCATCTAGTCCAACCTTTATACCCTACCCATAATGTCTGTATAACAGTTACATAGTAACATAGTATTGGAGGTTGTATAAAGACATACGTCCATCTAGTCCAACCTTTATACCCTACCCATAATTTCTGTATAAAACAGTTACATAGTAACATACTGGAGGTTGAACAAAGACTACGTCCATCTAGTCCAACCTTTATACCCTACCCTAATGTCTGTATAACAGTTACATAGTAACATAGTATTGAGGTTATATAAAGACTACGTCCATCTAGTCCAACCTTTATACCCTACCCTAATGTGTCTGTATAACAGTTACATAGTAACATAGTATTGGAGGTTGTATAAAGACATACATCCATCTATCCAACCTTTATACCCTACCCATAATGTCTGTATAACAGTACATAGACATAGTATTGGAGGCTGTATAAAGACATACTCATCTAGTCCAACTTTATACCCTACCCATAATGTCTGTATAACAGTTACATAGTAACATTGTATGGAGGTTGTATAAAGACTACGTCCATCTATTCCAACCTTTAACCCTACCCATAATGTCTGTATAACAGTTACATAGTAACAGTATTGGAGGTTGTATAAAGACATACGTCCATCTATCCAACCTTTATACCCTACCCATAAGGTCTGTATACGTTACATATAACATAGTATTGGGGTTGTATAAAGAGATACGTCCATCTATCCAACCTTTATACCCTACCCATAATGTCTGTATACCAGTTACATAGTAACATTGTATTGGAGGTTGTATAAGAGATACGTCCATCTAGTCCAACCTTTATACCCTACCCATAATGTCCGTATAACAGTTACATATATAATATGTATTTTTTTTATACCCTACCCATAATATCAGTATAACAGTTACATAGTAACATAGTATTGGAGGTTGTATAGAGGCATACGACCATCTAATCCAACCTTTAACCCTACCCATAATGTCTGTATAACAGTTACATAGTAACATAGTATTGGGGTTGTATAAGAGATACGTCCATCTAGTCCAACCTTTATACCCTACCACCATAATGTCTGTATAACAGTTACATAGTAACATAGTATGGGAGGTTGTATAAACATACGTCCATCTAGTCCAACCTTTATACCCTACCCTAATGTCTGTATACAGTTACATATTAACATAGTATTGGAGGTTGTATAAAGAGATACGTCCATCTAGTCCAACCTTTATACCCTACCCATAATGTCTGATACCAGTTCAATAGTAACATGTATGGAGGTTGTATAAGAATACGTCCATCTAGTCCAACCTTTTACCCTACCCATAATGTCTGTATAACAGTTACATAGTAACATAGATTGGAGGTTGTATAAAGACATACGTCCATCTAGTCCAACCTTTTACCCTACCCATAATGTCTGTATAACAGTTACATAGTAACATAGTATTGGGGTTGTATAAAAGACATATGTCCTCTAATCCAACCTTTATACCCTACCCATAGGTCTGTATAACAGTTACATAGTAACAATAGTATTGGAGGTTGTATAAGACAAGTCCATCTAGTCCAACCTTTATACCCTACCCATAATGTCTGTAACAGTTACATAGTAACATAGTATTGGAGGTTGTATAAAGACACACGTCCATCTAGTCCAACCTTTATACCCTACCCATAATGTCTGTATAACAGTTACATAGTAACATAGTATTGGAGGTTGTATAAAGACATCACGTCCTCTAGTCCACCTTTATACCCTACCCATAATGTCTGTATAACGTTACATACTAACATAGTATGGAGGTTGTATAAAGACATCACGTCCATCTAGTCCAACCTTTATACCCTACCCCATATGTCTGTATAACAGTTACATACGTAACATAGTATTGGAGGTTGTATAAAGACATACGTCCATCTAGTCCAACCTTTATACCCTACCCATATGTCTGAATAACAGTTACTACTAACATTTATTGGAGGTTGTATAAAGACATCCGTCCATCTAGTCCAACCTTTATACCCTACCCATAATGTCTGTATAACATTACAATTAAATAGTATTGGAGGTTGTATAAAGACATCACGTCCATCTAGTCCAACCTTTATACCCTACCCATAATGTCTGTATAACAGTTACATAGTACAAAGTATTGGATGTGTATAAGACATCATCCATCTAGTCCAACCTTTATACCCTACCCATAATGTCTGTATAACAGTTCATAGTAACAAGTATTGGAGGTTGTAATAAGACATCCTCCATCTAGTCCAACCTTTATACCTACCCATAATGCCTGTATACATTACATAGTAACATAGTATTGGAGGTTGTATAAAGACATCCGTCCATCTAGTCCAACCTTATACCCTACCCATAATGTCTGTATCAACTTACTAGTAACATAGTGTATTGGAGGTTGTATAAAGACATCCGTCCATCTAGTCCAACCTTTATACCCTACCCATAATGTCTGTATAACAGTTACATAGTAACATGGTATTGGAGGTTGTATAAAGACATACGTTCATCTAGTCCAACCTTTATACCCTACCCATAATGTCTGTAAAACAGTTACATAGTAACATAGTATTGGAGGTTGTATAAAGACATACGTCCATCTCAGTCCAACCTTTATACCTACCCATAATGTCTGTATAACAGTTACATAGTAACATAGTATTGGAGGTTATATAAGACATACGTCCAGTCCAACCTTTAACCCTACCATAATGTCTGTATAACAGTTACATAGTAACCTCAGTATTGGAGGTTGTATAAAGACATACGTCCATCCCAGTCCAACCTTTATACCCTACCCATAATGTCTGTAAACAGTTACATAGTAACTAGTATTGGAGGTTGTATAAAGACAATACGTCCATCTAGTCCACCTTTATACCCTACCCATAATGTCTGTATAACAGTTACATAGTAACATAGTATTGGAGGTTGTATAAGACTACGTCCATTCTATCCACCTTTATACCTACCTAAATGTCTGTTACAGTTACATAGTAACATAGTATTGGAGGTTGTATAAAGACATCCGTCCATCTAGTCCAACCTTTATACCCTACCCATATGTCTGATAACAGTTACATAGTAACATAGTATTGGAGGTTGTATAAAGACTACGTCCATCTAGTCCAACCTTTACCCTACCCATAATGTCTGTATAACAGTTACATAGTAACATAGTATTGGAGGTTGTATAAAGACATACGTCCATCTAGTCCAACCTTTATACCCTACCCATAATGTCTGTTACAGTTAACTAGTAACATAGTATTGGAGGTTGTATAATAAAGACTACGTCCGTCTAGTCCAACCTTTATATCCTACCCATAATGTCTGTCTACAGTTACATAGTAACATAGTATGGAGGTTGTATAAAGACTACGTCCATCTAGTCCAACCTTTATACCCTACCCATAATGTCTGTATAACAGTTACATGTAACATAGTATTGGAGGTTTATAAAGACATACGTCCATCCGTCAACCTTTACCCTACCCATAATTTCTGTATAACAGTTACATAGTAACGTAGTATTGGAGGTTGTATAAAGACATCGTCCATCTAGTCCAACCTTTATACCCTACCCATAATGTCTGTATAACAGTTACATAGTAACATAGTATTGGAGGTTGTATAAAGACATCCGTCCATCTAGTCCAACCTTTATACCTTACCCATAATGTCTGTATACAGTTACATAGTAACATAGTATTGGAGGTTGTATAAACACTCCGTCCATCTAGTCCAACCTTTATACCCTACCCATAATGTCTGTATAACAGTTACATAGTAACATAGTATTGGAGGTGTTATAAAGACATCCTCCATCTAGTCCAACCTTTATACCCTACCCATAATGTCTGTATAACAGTTACATAGTAAATGGTATTGGAGGTTGTATAAAGACATACCTCATCTAGTCCAACCTTTATACCCTACCCATAATGTCTGTAAAAACAGTTACATAGTAACATAGTATTGGAGGTTGTATAAAGACATACGTCCATCTTCTAGTCCAACCTTTATACCCTACCCATAATGTCTGTATAACAGTTACTAGTAACATAGTTATTGGAGGTTGTATAAGACTACGCCCATCTAGTCCAACCTTTATACCCTACCCATAATGTTTGTAAACAGTTACATAGTAACATAGTATGGAGGTTGTATAAAGACATACGTCTATCTAGTCCAACCTTTATACCCTACCCATAATGTCTGTATAACAGTTACATAGTAACATAGTATTGAGGTTAATAAAGACTACGTTCCATCTAGTCCAACCTTTATACCCTACCCATAATGTCTGTATAACAGTTACATAGTAAAATAGTATTGGAGGTTGTATAAAGACATACGTCCATCAGTCAACTTTATACCCTACCCATAATGTTCTGTATAAAGTTACATAGTAACATAGTATTGGAGGTTGTATCAGACTAGTCCATCTAGTCCAACCTTTATACCCTACCCATAATGTCTGTATAACAGTTACATAGTAACATAGTATTGGAGGTTGTATAAAGACATACGTCCATCTAGTACAACCTTTATACCCTACCCATAATGTCTGTATAACAGTTACATAGTAACATTGGAGGTTGTATAAAGACATACGTCCATCTAGTCCAACCTTTATACCCTACCCATAATGTCTGTATAACAGTTACATAGTAACATAGTATTGGAGGTTGTATAAGACATACGTCCATCTAGTCCAACCTTTATACCCTACCCATATGTCTGTATAACAGTTAATAGTAACATAGTATTGGAGGTTGTATAAAGACATCGTCCATCTAGTCCAACCTTTATACCTACCTATAATGTCTGTATAACAGTTAAATGTAACATAGTATTGGAGGTTGTATATAGACTCCGTCCATCTAGTCCAACCTTTATACCTTACCTATAATGTCTGTCTAACAGTTACATAGTAACATAGTATTGGGGTTGTATAAGAAACATACATCCATCTAGTCCAACCTTTATACCCTACCCATAATGTCTGTATAACAGTTACATAGTAACATAGTATTGGAGGTTGTATAAAGACATACGTCCATCTAGTCCAACCTTTATATCCTACCCATAATGTCTGTATAACAGTTACATAGTAACATAGTATTGGAGGTTGTATAAGACATACGTCCATCTAGTCCAACCTTTATACCCTACCTATATGTCTGTATAACAGTTACATAGTAACATAGTATTGGGAGTTGTAAAAGACATACATCCATCTAGTCCAACCTTTATACCCTACCCTAATGTCTGTATAACAGTTACATAGTAACATAGTATTGGGAGATTGTATAAAGCATCGTCCATCTAGTCCAACCTTTATACCCTACCCATAATGTCTGTATAACAGTTACATAGTAACATGTATTGGAGGTTGTATAAGAAATACGTCCATCTAGTCCAACCTTATACCCTACCCATAATGTCTGTATAAACGTTACATAGTAACACAGTATTGGAGGTTTTATAAGACATACGTCAATCTAGTCCAACCTTTATACCCTACCCATAATGTCTGTTATAACAGTTACATATAACATAGTATTGGAGGTTGTATAAAGACATACGTCCATCAGTCAACCTTTATACCCTACCCATAATGTCTGTATAACAGTTACATAGTAACATAGTATGGAGGTTGTATAAGACGTACGTCCATCTAGTCCAACCTTTATACCCTACCCTAATGTTCTATATAACAGTTATCAGATAACATAGTATTGGAGGTTGTATAAAGACATACGTCCATCTAGTCCAACCTTTATACCCTACCCATAATGTCTATATAACAGTTACATAGTAACATGGTATTGGAGGTTATATAAAGACATACGTCCATCTAGTCCAACCTTTATACCCTACCCATAATGTCTGTATGACAGTTACATAGTAACATAGTATTGGAGGTTATATAAAGACATACGTCCATCTAGTCCAACCTTTATACCCTACCCATATGTCTGTATAACAGTTACATAGTAACATAGTATTGGAGGTTTATAAAGACATACGTCCATCTAGTCCAACCTTTATACCCTACCCATAATGTCTGTAAACAGTTACATAGTACATAGTATTGGAGGTGTATAAAGACATACGTCCATCTAGTCCAACCTTTTACCCTACCCATAATGTCGTATAACAGTTACATAGTAACATAGTATTGAGGTTGTATAAAGACATACGTCCATAGTCCAACCTTTATACCCTACCCATAATGTCTGTATAACAGTTACATAGTAACATAGTATTGGAGGTTGTATAAAGACATACGTCCATCTACTCCAACCTTTATATCCTACCCATAATGTCTGTATAACAGTTACATAGTAACATAGTATTGGAGGTTGTGTAAAGACATACGTCCATCTAGTCCAACCTTTATACCCTACCCATAATGTCTGTATAACAGTTACATAGTAACATAGTATTGGAGGTTGTATAAAGCATACGTCCATCTACTCACACCTTTATATCCTACCCATAATGTCTGTATAACAGTTACATAGTAACATAGTATTGGGAGGTTGTATAAAGACATACGTCCATCTAGTCCAACCTTTATCCCTACCCATAATTTCTGTATAACAGTTACATAGTAACATAGTATTGGAGGTTGTATAAAGACATACGTCCTCTAGTCCAACCTTTATACCCTACCCATAATGTCTGTATAACAGTTACATAGTAACATAGATTGGAGGTTGTATAAAGACATACGTCATCTAGTCCAACCTTATACCTACCCATAATTTCTGTATAACAGTTACATAGTAACATAGTATTGGAGGTTTGTATAAGACATACGTCCATCTAGTCCAACCTTTAACCTACCCATAATGTCTGTATAACAGTTACATAGTAACATGGTATTGGAGGTTGTATAAAGACATACGTCCATCTAGTCCAACCTTTATACCCTCCCATAATGTCTGTATAACAGTTACATAGTAAATAGTATTGGAGGTTGTATAAAGACATACGTCCATCTAGTCCAACCTTTATACCCTACCCATAATGTCTGTATAACAGTTACATAGTAACATAGTATTGGAGGTTGTATAAAGACATACGTCCATCTAGTCCAACCTTTATACCCTACCCATAATGTCTGTATAACAGTTCATAGTCACATAGTATTGGAGGTTGTATAAAGACATACGTCCTCTAGTCCAACCTTTATACCCTACCCATAATGTCTGTATAACAGTTACATAGTAACATAGTATTGGAGGTTGTAATAAAGACATACGTCATCTAGTCCAACCTTTATACCCTACCCATAATGTCTGTATAACAGTTACATAGTAACATGTATTGGAGGTTGTATAAAGACATACGTCCATCTAGTCCAACCTTTATACCCTACCCATAATGTCTGTATAACAGTTACATAGTAACATAGTATTGGAGGTTGTATAAAGACATACGTCCATCTAGTCCAACCTTTATACCCTACCCATAATGTCGTATAACAGTACATAGTAACATAGTATTGGAGGTTGTATAAAGACATACGTCCATCTAGTCCAACCATTATACCCTACCCATATGTCTGTATAACAGTTACATAGTAAAATAGTATTGGAGTTGTATAAAGACATACGTCCATCTAGTCCAACTTTATACCCTACCCATAATGTCTGTATATCAGTTACATAGTAACATAGTATTGGAGGTTGTATAAAGACATACGTCCATCAGTCCAACCTTTATACCCTACCCATAATGTATGTATAACAGTTACATAGTAACTAGTATTGGAGGTTGTATAAAGACATACGTCCATCTAGTCCAACCTTTATACCCTACCCATAATGTCTGTATAACAGTTACATAGTAACATAGTATTGGAGGTTGTATAAAGACATACGTCCATCTATTTTTTAAAGATCATGCTACCCACAGTCTCAAGTGTTCTTCTTATGGAAACAATCGTTAATCGATTTTCGGAATTCCCCATCTTGCAACACATGCGCGCTATAGAGGATTAGAACCAGGAAGCGGTCAGAGGTTTTCATCTCTGCACCGGTGGGTCACACGAAAGGTAAATATTCTTACCTTCGTCCTTGGCTCCTGCTCAATTGGTTAAAAACCAGGAAATAAGACATAGCTCCATAATCTACTGGGCTAGCCTTCAATCAATACATTAAAGGAATAGTTTGCTTTTCGAATTTCAGTAATTCTCAATATTTTTTAATTTTAGAACTTTGTCCAGCTCACCTTTACACTTTCCAATAGTAATAGACCGAAACCTTTGGCTCTGTTACTTCTAAGAAAGAGGAACTAATGTTTCCTCTTATAGATTTAAAGAGCCGGTCCAGTCCCCTAACTAGGAGGCGGGACCAGAGAGAAAGGTCAGTATTGCGATATCCTAAGGTTATTTTCGTATGTCAGTTGGGCCCAAAAAAAAAAAGGCCGATTGGTCATGTCTGTAAATTGGCAAACTGTCAGCCACAACGATTTTCACCACAACCGTCCTGGCTGTCCGCTTGCTTGTGGCGAACGGTCTATCAGGGCGATAGATATCTCCATATCTGCCACCCAGTAATCAATACAAGGTAGAGTGAGGGTGGAACAAGGCTCTGATTGGTTGAAGTTGATGTAAACAAAATCTTTAACCTATCAGAACATTGAACTACCTCTGCTCCCAGCATGCATAGCAGACACACATTGGGCAAGAGGAAGGTGCTCGGTTAGTACCAAGGGCTTTGGATAAGGTGGAAATGAGAGGGAACAGATTCACATTGTTATATTTATTATAATTACCACTTTATTCACTTTATTACCCCTTGTCTTGCTGGTACAGGTTGACACATGTGTGGCCCAGTCTTGCAGCAGACAAAAATCTTTTGTCTTTGGTTGGTAACAATGAGGTAACTCTGGTGTCTGGGTTTGCAGGCGTGTGATATGTGGTTTAACGTGAGATTCCTGTGGGATATTTACTGAACCGGGGACCTGCAGAACCAACAGCTTGTAAAGTATTTTATAAGAAACTGCACCACGCCTGGGCAGACAGTTTAATGAGAACAATGTGTCAGGGATATGTCTGGACAGGGATACCACGTCTCTTGCGCCACGGAAGATGTTGGCGCTGTATAAATCAATAATAATAAAATAATAAGACTGATCACATTGTCAATACACAAATAACCTTAAAGAAGGTTTGAAAAAGTCTGTGTTCCCTCTTCTTTCTATTTCCTTTCTAAACCTGCTGCCACGCAGACTGACTGATCATTCTCGCCACAAGTGGTTGTCTAATAGCGTGGCTGGTCATACTTTGCCACATGTGGTTGGTCTAATGGAATGATTGATCATGTATCAGCACAGTTTATCAAGATCCAATGCACATCCAATCCCCAGGTGCTAAACAACTCCTACAGACCTTTTACCCCAGAGGTCCAACATCCAGGGGTGCCCCTACCATGAAGCAAACTGAAACGTCTGCTTAGGGCGTTCTGCCCTTTACAGAACAGGAGCAGCTCACTGTAATCCAATCCGTGCCTTCAGCCTCCCTTGGCGCCCCCCCCCCCCAACCCTCCCACCATCCGGATCCATCCTATCGTGAAATCCTTTTAGGGTGTGATAGAGGCCCCCTGTAGCCTTAATTACAGCCCTTCGTTCCCGTGGCGCTTTCTCGTGATGTCAGACAGTCTGTGCCAATCACAGAGGCTGAGGGCACGGGAAAGGCACCGGAAAGGTGACGTTAGATTACAGTGAGCTGCTCCTGGTCTGCAAAAAGCATGTTGGAGAAACGTATCTATCTTCAAATTGGCTGAACGGATTTTGATCGGGGGATGGCTTGTTTTAAAGCTAAAATCATGGCCAATAACATAAAATTATAGTTTTGGGCTTGGTCAGTGTTAAGTCAGCTCACCTACACACCTCTACAAGCCCTGCGTATGTTGCATAATGAAGCCACGCTCGCTTCACGTGTCTCCCCCCGTCTGCCGATAGGCGACATTTAAAAGTTGTTTCAGGTGTCAAAAACTTTAGGAACCCCCCAGCCAACAATTCAAGATACAAAGGAAAATAATGTGTTAAACTTCTTAATCCCACCAGGAGGTTAACCACATTACTACACTCCATTCATTTACCTTCTACTATGACTGGTTGGTCTAATGATGAGGAACCATGCCATGGACCATGTTACTATCTGGCGTTTTATACGACCAAATCTCCATTGCTTTGCCAATGATCAATGACATGTTCATTACACGTCTCTGATTATATAGAATTTCATGTCAGTTTTAATCACCGTCATCACGGGTAAGAACAGTGTCAGTAAATAGGGATACAATATAACAAAACATTATTCTTCTGTTGTAACACACACTGCAGCAAAACAAGTCAACAAACAGTCAAATGAACGACAATAGATCTAAATGTATTGAATGACCAGCACCATATTAATCTACCATTGTTACTTCACCTCTCTCTATGTCTCTCTTTGTCTCTCTATGTCGCTCTATGTCTCTCTATGCCCCTATATGTCTCTCTATGTCCCTCTATGTCTCTCTATGTCCCTCTATGTCTCTCTATGTCCCTATATGTCTCTCTATGTCCCTCTATGTCTCTCTATGTCTCTCTATGTCCCTCTATGTCCTTCTATGTCTCTCTATGTACCTCTATGTCTCTCTATGTCCCTATATGTCTCTCTATGTCCCTCTATGTCTCTCTATGCCCCCTATGTCCCTCTATGTCCTTCTATGTCTCTCTATGTACCTCTATGTCTCTCTATGTCCCTATATGTCTCTCTATGTCCCTCTAGTCTCTCTATTTCCCTATATGTCTCTCTATGTACCTCTATGCCCCATGTCCCTCTAGGTCCTTCTATGTCTCTCTATGTACCTCTATGTCTCTCTATGTCCCTATAGTCTCTTATGTACCTCTATGCCCCCTATGTCCCTCTATGTCCTTCTATGTCTCTCTATGTCCTCTATGTCTCTCTATGTCTCTCTATGTCCCTCTATGTCCCTCTATGTCCTCTCGCGTCCTTCTATTTCCCTCTATGTCTCTCTATGTCCCTCTATGTCTCCTATGTCCCTTTATGTCCTCTCTATGTCCCTCTATGTCTCTCTATGTTTTTCTTCTTTGTCTATTCTATGTCCCTCTATGTCTCTCTATGTCCCTCTATTTGTCCTCTATGTCTCCTATGTCCTCTATGTCCTCTATGTTCCTCTCTGTCTTCTCTCTATGTCCCTCTATGTCTCTCTATGGTCCCTCTATGTCCTCTCTATGTCCTCTGATGTCTCTCTATGTCCCTCTGTCTCTCTATGTCCCTCTATGTCTCTCTATGTCTCTCTATGTCCCTCTATGTCCCTCTATGTCCCTCTGTCTCTCTATGTCCCTCTATGTCCCTCTATGTCTCTCATGTTATTGAAATCTCTGGCCACTGTTTTAGTAACAAAATGTTCCTCTGCTTCCTTAGGATCACCATGCAAGCTGGGATTTTCAAGGTTTGTCTGGTGGTGGTGACAGCCATTGTGAACCACCCTCTCCTGTTCCCAAACGAGAACATGACTCTTCTGGCCAATGATGAGCAGATCATCCAGAAGATGAGAGAACGTGAAGAGAACCTCAGATCGCAGCAGCTACAACTAGAACAACTTCTGTCCAGTGTCGAGAACAAGGAGGAAAACAAGGACGAGACCAATTCCGACCCCAAAGAAGAGGAGCCCCCCTGGGACTTCTGGAGTGCTCTGTCAATGATCATATTCTTGATGATTGAAATATGGAGGCAGGATTTCCAGGATGGGAACTCTCAAGCACTTAACAAGGAAGAAGATGACCTTCCATTCATTGGGAATCACTGTCAGGGTGTGTCCCTTCCCAATAAAGCCGTACTGGCGATCTTTTACGAACAGTACATCCGCGTCATAACCCACGATGTCGCCAAGACTCGAGAGTTTGTCGAAGGCTTTGCAGATGATTTACTAGAGTCTCTAAGAAGTGTTTGTAACCGCGATGCTGATATGGAGGTTGAGGACAACATGTGTGTTGGGAGCACGTATGAAAACTGGAGAGTGAACAGGCCCTTAACCTGCGATTTGATTGTACCATTCGCTCCTCCAGAGCCTTATCAATTCAAGTGCCAACCCTGGGTTGCAAACCAGTCAATCCCCCCAGACAAACAAGGTTGCGGAACCATCCAAGTCTGTGGTCCCGGTGATGAAGCCCGAAGTTGCGTGTGTGATAAGACGAAGCTAGGAGAAGATATGGTGTGTCTTCTTCACAACCCAACAAACAAGAAAACGGACAACAGGGAGATCGACTTGTTGTGTTCCAAAAATACCAACCTCCTCGACACCCACCAGGTCATGAAATGGTTCCAGTCGGCAGTAACAAAGGCCTGGGGGAAGATTTCACACAAGTACGACTTTGATCTTTCTTTCAGCCACTTGGATTCCCCAGGAGCCTTGAGAGTCAAATTCAGATCGGGAAAGATCATCAGCTTCAACATCACTCCGGTGGTCCAGTTTGAGGACACGGATTTATATTTTATTTCCCATTTCCCAAGCTCCCCCGTGTCTCACGACTTGTCTCACACTCACTGGGTCCTCTCCTTTGCTGTATACGAGAAGAGGTTCCTCAAGAACATTGCCAAACATCTTCCAATGAATTCCTGTCACCTGAGCTGCCTGCAGATAATGTCCTTTCTTCATTCCAAACAATGTCACATCACAGGGACCAGTGGTCTGAGCACTTACCATCTAAAGACCGTGCTCATGCATCTTATCCTTGCTCGCCCCTTCACAGACTGGGATGTGGTCATGTTAGAGGAACGTTTGAGGGACATGTTCAAATCCCTGGAGAAATGTCTTCTGGAAAAGAGGCTTCACCATTTTATGGTTGGGAACCCTAAACTTCCACAATTTGTCAACCTTCCCGAAGACTTCCAGTACGCAGAGCCTCTTAACCTCTTCCGCCCTTTTGTCCTTAACCGGGAACTTTACCATAATACACTGGTCATGTTTTACGAGATGCTAAGAAATGCCACTGTCCTGATAAACGAATACAGCTTGAACCTACCTGCCTTGCCTGTAAATAAGTGAGCTCACTGGTGCCCCCTAGTTTCTGGGTATTCGCTCTCTGGAATTTTAACGGGTCTACGAATTTTACATAACAAAGGAAATGTTGCATTCAGTGAATGCTTTAAAATATAATAATGAGGGACGATTGTGGAGATGCCATGCTGCTTATATTAATTATATGGTTCGTTAGTAGCTACTTATAGGTCTAAATCAGAATAGTCCAACCAGCATTACCAGAGCTGGACTAATAGTGTCCGCTCACTGTAACCTTCTTAAAGGCACACTCTTTGTTAAAGGGATAGTGTGAGTATAAGACAGGAATCCAGCATGTGTGTCTCTCATTAAAAAGGAAGTAGGTTAACCTGTCACCGTCCAGTAGATATTCACCTACCGGCGTAAAGTCTAATGATTATTTATCATGTGAATGGGCTTTTCTCTAACTAGCAAAATCTATTTCCCTTCAATGTCAGGGACTTAAATGGCTTCTGTGTTGGGCCGAAAACCAAATCCTATCACGTTAACAATCTCCGGACATAGATGGTATAATCCCCACTACTGCAAAGGTCAGAGATTGATAATGTGGCCGGTAGAGACTTCGTTACGTTATCGGAATTCCGGATCTCAGGAAAATCCCAAAGATCCGAAAACGGAACGAATGTTCGATTATTATTAAACGTTCAAGGTTATTTTCCAAGGATTATCGAAAATAGCGTTGAATGTTCGATGATCCTCCCAATCGGAGATACTTTGGCGTTTCCGATCGTATATTCGAGGATTATAGAGCACGATAATTATAGAAAATAGGCTCCGAAGTCCGGATTGGGACGGATCATCTGATTTCGGAACCGAGGGGTTCCCGAGTTTAGACCCGGATGCCATCTCTAGTGGCCGGCTGGTTAATCGGCATTTGTTCCAGACTATTTGCCCCTTTATCCAAACAAGATCACACGTTTCTGGCTCCGTTTTATCTGGTGGTAAATTGTCTAAACCCCTTTATCACTGTTATTCCCACAATGCAACTTTATGGAACACCTGCTACAGACGTCCCATGCTGCCCCCTACAGGACGATCTGTAGACATGTCACTCTTATAGTTGTGAGAAGGCGAGCGAGGGGTCGAGGTAATTTTGCCGTTTGAAAGTGTTTGTTGAGTGGAGATGGATTTCATTGGGCAGGTAATGGGGCAGGAATGTAGATGGAGGACGGAGTAAGTGGGTGTCAGTGGCTTAGAGGGTGTGAATGTGATTGAGGAAATAGACACAGAAAGATTTGAATTGGTGAGAGGGAGAAGTGTGAGTGCGGCTGTGATCACATTATACACACACGGTAACACGCAGTAACCCAGTAACATCTCATTGGTTGGCGCAAGTGTAAAGGACAGGCAAATGTTTCCACCTCTAATTGCATCAGACCCAAAACAACTAGTGTGGGGTCGGAGAATAACAGACATAGGACGTAGGAGATTAATAGTCACGTGGGACGTTATTTATAAAGGAAACGTATTGTTGCGTCGCTATATCGCCCTCTTACCGTGGTTGTAAATGACCATTCGGTACCTTGATGTAACATACTGATACCGTGATGCAACATACCGATACCGTGATGTAACATACCGATACTGTGATGTAACATACCGATACCCTGATGTAACATACCGATACCGTGATGTAACATACTGTGATGTAACATACCGATAACCGTGATGTAACATACCGATACTGTGATGTAACATACTGATACCGTGGTGTAATATACCGATACCGTGATGTAACATACCGATACCGTGATGTAACATACCGATACCGTGATGTAACATACCAATGTAACATACCGATACCATGATGTAACATACTGATACCGTGATGTAAAATACCGATACAGTGATGTAACATACTGATACCGTGATGTAACATATCGACACCGTGATGTAACATACCGATACCGTGGTGTAACATACCGATACCGTGATGTAACATACTGATACAGTGATGTAACATACCGATACAGCAATGTAACATACCGATACCGTGAGGTAACATACCGATACCATGATGTAACATACCAATACCATGATGTAACATACCGATACAGTGATTAATTACTTTGCGGGATCGTCCAATGACTACCACACCTGTCACAATCATATCGGAACTATATAAATATCGCCATTAATTGCGAAGACGGAGAGGAAGAACATTTTGGGGGTTTCACATGAAATAAAATGAAATTCTGGTGCGTGGCAGAGGGTTAATGTGGGAAGAGATGAGGGGATTTCTGTTGTGTATTTTTGTGTGTCAATATTTACATTCATTTGTTATGTTCCTAATTATTTTGTGGGGAGTTTTTTGTTATGAAATTTTGTAAAGATTAAAGGGCAACAATACTGAAAAGATGACTTTGCCTCATCTTAATCTATAAATGTATACATGTAAGTAGCACTTATTTTGAGATGTGTTTGTGTTGCCTTCAATCCAGTACTTGTTTTGCCCAGGCTCAATATCCCCCTTCCACTCTTTAACTCCTCCTCCCATCTGACCTGACTATCTGTTACCTTGAGCATGCTCAGTAATCACTATCAGCCTGCACTGGGAGAGGAGAATTACCCACCATGCATTTCACACATGCCATATCGTCCTGTCACCCTGCCAGCAGAGTATTACAGATAACAGCACAGTTTATTAACATATGAAATTCATTTCAGATTAGAGTGGATTGGAAGATACAGACCTAAAGAAGTAGGGGACTGACCAACCGCTGTGGTGGTTGGGAAGATTTATAATTTACAATAATGGGCAATATATTAAAGGAGAACTAAATCCAATTTTATATACTCCAGAATCTGAAAACAACCCCCCTAAAAACACCAATAAACTATAAAATGCCACTTTAGTAAACTCTGTTAAAGTAAATGTAAGCCTGTTAAGAACTGGATGAAGTATCTGTGTGTATGGGCAGTGTCAGACCACACCTCCTGACCTCAGTCACATGCTTCCTTGCTTTATCTGTCCTGTAAAAGGATTGGCTAGAGATTATTAATGGGTGTGTCCAACTGTAACAATAGCTAAGGACTGAGCATGTGCAGAACATAAGGGTCGTTGACCAAACTGTGTGATACTAGAATGCTGAGAAGTAAAGCACAAACCATATGTTATTTAGGTAAATTTCCCAGCGCCCGTAACAAAATGAGAGGTAAGACACAGATTACTAGTTTTATATCAAGGTGTCCTGACGTCTGGTTCAGTGTTGTTCTGTGGCTTTAGTTGTCCTTTAAACCTCACATTTTATTAGTCTGAACATTGACTACATTTGGGGGCCGATTTACCCAGACTTGCTGGGCAATGACAAGTCATATTAGTGTCGGATGCGCAGGTCATTCAAAAATCACCCATTCATCCGACGCTCGCGATTCAATATCACGTTTGCCAGCTAATAGTTGCCGCTAAAATCCCCCAGTGGGTAAATTCCACATTCACAAACGCAATATTGAATTTCAAAACCACAATTTACCCAGAACGATAGCGGCTCTGGGTAAATGAGCCTGTTGGTCTTGTAGGTAAAGTAGTTAAACAGTTTTTAGCCACTAGATGGAGCAATTGCACAACAATCCACGCACATAGATACACAGTGAATATTAACCCCATTGTTTTCCTATTGTATTAATTGTGAGATGCTACTGCGTGAATATATTGCTTTGGTACTGCAGAGGTTATATCTAGTAGCGTGATTTTACAGCAAACAGAAGGTTAACTGGTTAAAATGTGCCAATAGCTGAACATTAGCTGTGAAACATCGCCATAATTTTGCTGGTGTTGCCACATTGCTCCACTGTCTGCTGTTATTTTAAAAGTTGGTTAAACTCATTTTTAGAAGAATTTTGTACCGTTTCCAGCTTTCTGTGCAATTTGTTATTAGGGTTTAAATAAATCATAGTAAATCTGAAATCTCGATTCACATTGATTCCAATTCATTTCACAAAACTGAGCGTGTCAATTCATGGATAATAACCAATAGATCAACAGTGGCGTAACCAGGAATCACTGGGCTAGAGTCCAGCATCGGGTCGGGTACTCGCGGGTTACCCGATTTGTCAGTTGGGTTTGGGTAACCCGCATTGAGTATGAATTGGTTCGGATAAAGAGAACCGCGGGTCGGGTCAGGTCCAGTCTTAAAAAAAACCAAAACCTTTCCCTGTGTATGAAGAGAGATCTGTCTGTAATAACTGGAACTAACAATACATTGTTATCCATCCAACACAATGTGCAGTGTGTATAGCACCTTACACTAAATCACACTATGGTATCAATCCAACACAATGTGCAGTGTGTATAGCACCTTACACTAAATCACACTATGGTATCAATCCAACACAATGTGCAGCGTGTATAGCACCTTACACTAAATCACACTATGGTATCAATCCAATACAATGTGCAGTGTGTATCGCACCTTACACTAAATCACACTATGGTATCTGTTATAATACAAGGGTTATTGTATATTGGAGATGTACAGACACAGGCAGACAATATGGCCCCAGGTCCTTTGTTCAGACTTTCCCTCCTGTACAGAGCTGTGCACGTAACCTGATAAGGAGGGTCACACCCTAGCTCCTAAGTGCACGTGGAGGGTTCTCACCTTCCTGGGGAAGCAACCAATCAGGAGTGTCCTGGGAGATAACGGTCCCTCCTCCCCCACACAACTGGAGTGGGAGATAAGACCCCCAGCCAGGGGAACAAAGAAAGAACTGTGTGGAACTCTGGGTGGATCTAACTGGGTTTGGACTAGAGGCTATACACACTGCACACTGTGTTGGATTGATACCATAGTGTGATTTAGTGTAAGGTGCGATACAAGGGACATAGAGAGACATAGAGAGACATAGAGGGACATAGAGAGACATAGAGAGACATAGAGGGACATAGAGGGACATAGAGAGACATAGAGAGACATAGAGGGACATAGAGAGACAGAGGGACATAGAGAGACATAGAGGGACATAGAGAGACATAGAGGGACATAGAGAGACATAGAGGGACATAGAGAGACATAGAGGAACATAGAGAGACATAGAGGGACATAGAGAGACATAGAGGGACATAGAGAGACATATAGGGACA